>PVKP010005802.1:0-86945 GCA_004027715.1 Plecturocebus donacophilus
ATATTTTTACTCATCTGTGAAGAAACTGTCTTGGCTTTAAAAGATTATCTTTCCATGAAGCCCCTAGATGCATTAAAATGATCAGTTTTGAAGATTGAACCGGCTGGTGACTTGAGAGATATATGTGTTATAAAATGAATATAGGATTCTGGCATTTTGCAAATGACTTTGAAGACCAAGAAGTGGGGAAAAAAGAATATTTTATTGATGTTCATCCATATTAAATAAAAACATTTCATTAAGGAAGATCCAAATAGACATAGACATCAGTGCAATCATTTCCAAACACTCCAAAAAGTTTTCTTCTTTGTGCTGCTTTTGTCCTCCTTTGTACTACATCACAAACTTCATGCCCTTAAAGATTAACAAACACAATTTCTTAACAATCAATGTTTTTTATAAAGTAAAAGTATATAGCTGTCACTCAAAACTTCTGGCCAACATGTGAAAAATAATGCTAGCACATTGATTGATATAATTTGAGAAAAATAAACTAGCCAAAATAATCTTATCATGCAAAAACATTTTAAACAATGTTTTCATATTGATAAAAATATATTTCAAGTCCCTATTACTACAGTTACAGAATTCTGGGGGTTAGAAAACTTAGTGTAGGCTGGATTATTTTCTCCAAGTTTATAAACCTATGTCTTATCTCAACTGGGACTCTCTAAGTTCTCTCACTGTATTTTATTTAACCTAGAATTTGTGGGGGAAATTAGCTTTAGGAAAGGTCTTTTCACTCAAAAATTTTAAAGCTACCACAATAATTAATAGGCTTCAATCCTTAATATACTATTGTTGTAATTAATTCCTCAGTAATTATTTCTTATACAGATATAAAGAGGAATCTAATTTCTGAAAGGACAGCTTTCTATTTCTTTAACAATTTTTCCCATATCTTTGAATAACATATTCATAACATTACAATTCTTTTTTCCTATCGTGCTTTCTCTTCACCACAAGATATAGCATACTGATTAAGGACACAGACTTTGAAGTCACCCAGATATTGGCTAAAATCTTAGTTTGTTTGTTTTTGCCTTTGTTTTTTTTACAAGGAATTTAAACTCCCTAAGCCTCAGTCTCCTCATCTGTAAAGTTGGGACAATGACATGAATGCATAGTGCTTTGTACACAAAGTTTTGCACACAAAGTACCACGGGATCAATAAATATCCTTGGTACAATGACTAATGTATATGTAACATAACTAAATTTTAGAGAGGGCCATTTTACTGTTGATTGTTCATATATTTATTTTCATATTTTACATAAATCTGCTAAAATTCTATGATTTTGTGTATTTTTCATTTATCTCTCATTACTTCAGAAAATGAAATAAAATGTATGTCCTTAACATGGATCTCTAGACATGAGTGATTACTGGATGACTATATGTGAGGCAGGAAAACAGGGTCTAGAGGCAGGGAACATAAGACCAATTCACACTTCAGCTATGACAGGAAATATTCTCTCCATAGACTGTAGGCCAAGTAAATGACTTCGTAGCTTTACCTCATTCTCTTCATTTACATGGGATGTACTCGGGGTAACCAATGGAATCCTCTAAGGGGTATTTAAACTTCCAAAAATTTTGCAGTGGAGCCTTTGAGCCTCTGTGCTCGGGCCTGCTCCAAGTGTACTTGTGGAGTGTACATTCATTTTCAATAAATCCCTTCATTCCTTCCTTGCATTGTTTGTGCATTTCATCCAATTCTTTGTTCAAGACACCCAGAACTTGGACATCTTTCTACCATTAACATATATACTTAAAGAAACAAAAAAATGTGTGACTTTTGTGGTTAGAGATTGCATTGTGATGTTTAATTAGTTGTGTAACATTAACAAGATATTTAACTTCTCTGTGCCCCAGTTTCCTGAGGCACAAAATGGAATATCACTGAGATCACAGGATTATTTTAGTAACTAAATGCACCATGCTTGATAATCCTGCAACATTCCTGCAAAAATTGCATTTTCTCTTACTACAAAAATCATGGTAAGCAAACTAGACCATGCAAACCAGACCAGTGTTTCAAAAATAGTAAAACAGGCCATATTTTAATGTTGCTTCTTTTAATGTACACCCTAATGTTCTGATACGGCTTTCAGAATAAATGCACAAGTAGTCTATCATAGCAAATAGAAATTTTCCTCTTTGTGAATGACATAACCATATTGTTACATATTAAGAGGATTAACTAGTACTACTAGCTAGTTATTGCTAAAGAATGACAACATAAATTATGCTCAACTGATTTTAGTATTTTACTATTTTACCCAGTGGTACATTTCATAGCATCAAGAAGATACCAGTCTGATCATACATGGTTATCATATTTTTTCATGAGGGAAAAAAATTGATGTTGATCATGCAAATCTTTGATTTGCCCATATAATTTCCTAAAAGTCCCCATTTAGTACTTAAAAACATCAACCTTTAATCACAAACTATTCTCCTTGTCACACCATCACAATTATTAAAAACATAACAGTCATTCTCAATCCTTTTACTCTGAGAGAGCAATTGTTTATTCACAAGGCTTAAACCAGCAAAAACCTACAGTGACTCCTTAAAGGTCTGTTGGCTGAAATATCCCCTAATTTTTTAGTAATATATAATCATTTCTGTTGTTTCAATTGACTTTATTTTTCAGCAAGGGAGAAAAGAGTGTAGTTAAAAAGGGTGCATTGTAATAGGTACTTCAACTTGAGGATAAAATGCTATACATAACAATAATAAGGCTTGACTGAGTTAACATAAGCTGAAATAATGAAGAAGTGTCTAATATGGGTGGAGAAAGAAGAACAAGGAAGACTATCTCCTTAAAGGTGTCAGCCTTCTTTTAGGCAATCTGCATGGAATCTCCCATCCAATTCCCATGTCAACTCTATCCAAGAGGTGTCACCAGCATCCCCATTGCACTGACAAAGCATGGAAGCTCTCAGAGGTCAAATAATTTGTCCAAAACCATTGAGAAGACAGCCAATATTTAATCTTCCCATATCCAGGAATTTCTATATTATCAGGTGTCAGAATAGACTCTGTTGTAAAAAATAACCTGATTCAGATCTTGTAAGCATTTCAGCTAGTCTTTATTTGCTCTGATAGCAACCATCTCCTACCTCACAGGTACAGATTAATAACATTTGAAAAAAAATCTATATTCTCTTTGGATAAGGTAGCACATAAATCCCAAAGGTTACTCTGCTAAAACCTTAAAGAGCAGTATAGCTTCGTGACTACGAATAAACTATTTATTTTCTATTTGAATTATTATGAGCACTAAGTCCTCATTCTGAATTAAAAATAACATTTTAACTACAAAGCTTGGTATTGGAGCACTGATCTCAAGAAGACCCAAATTGTAGTACCAGGTGTTTTAGCTTATGTTTGCCATTGGATCAGATACTTAAAATATCAGTGCCTGTGTTTTCTCACCTGTCAAATGCAATTTCCTACCTAGCTTGTCTGCATAATGGGAAGAGAAAAAGAGTGAAGTATATGCAAAAGTGTTGGGAAATTAAATAAAGTGCCAAATATAAAGTGACAGGAGCAGTATTGTTGCAAATAAAACTATAATAAATTGTGGAGATACTTAATATCAAGATCTTCGATCTTCCAATGTGGTTAACCAGGTTAAGGTAAAATGATTCAATTATTTTTTTTCTTTTTGAGACAGTCTGCGGTGCAGTGGCACAATCATGGTTCACTCGTGCCTCGAATTCCTGGGCTCAGGTGATTCTCCCACCTCAGTCTCCCCAGTGGCTGGGACTACAGGACTACAGGCTAACTTTTTATGTTTTCTGTAGATACAGAGTTTCGCTATTTTGTCCGGACTAGTCTCGAACTCCTGGGCTCAAGCAATCCACTGGCTTTGGCCCCAAAAGCAGTTGGATTGCAGGCATGAGCCACCATGCCCGGCCAAGGGTTTTAATTCAGACATGCTATAATTCTAGAATTCTGAAAACTTAAGATTCTAGAATTCAGACATTCTAGTATTGTAGAATTCAGACATACTAACATTACAGAATTCAGATATCCTAGACTTTTACAATTCTGATACCTTAAGAATGTAGAATTCAGATATCTGGGTATTCTAGAATTCAAGCATCCTAACATTCTAGAATTCAGACTCGCTAGAATTCTAGAATTCTGATATCATAAGATTCTAGAATTCTGAACAAAATAGTATTACAGAATTCAGACATCCTAACATTCCAGAATTCAGACATTCTACAATTCTAAAATTCTGATATCTTAGGTTTCTGGAATTTACACATCGAGGATTCTAAAATTACATAATACTTGGATTCTAAAATTCAGACATTCTAAGAATCCTATGAATCCTAGATTTCAGACATCCTTGGATTCTAGAACTGAGACATCCTAGGATTCTTGAATTCAGTCATCGTATGTTTAAGAATTCAGACATTCTAGGATTCTAGAATTCTGATATAATAAGATACTTGAATTCTGATATCCTTAGATTATAGAATTCAGATATCATAGTATTCTAGAATTCAGACATCCTAATATTCTAGAATTCAGATATGCTAGGATTCTAGAATTCTGATATCTTAAGATTCAAGAATTCAGACTTCCAAGGTTTCTAGAATTCTAACATACTAACATTCTAAAATTCAGACATCCTAGGATTGTAGAATTCTGATACATTAAAATCTAGAATTCAAATATCCTGGTATTCTAGAATTCAGAAATCCTAACATTCTGTAATACAGACCTGCTAGGATTCTGGAATTCTGATATCATAAGATTCTGGAATTTAGACATCCCAGTATAGTAGAAATCAAACAGCCTAATATTACAAAATTCGGTCTAGGATTCTAGAATTCAGACATTCTCTGATTTTAGAATTCAGACATCCCAGTGTTCTTGAATTCATTCTAGGATTTTAGTATTCATGCATTTCCTATTCTAGAATTCAGATATCCAAGGATTCTGGAACTTAGACAACCGAGGATTCTAGAATTTAGTCACCCTTGCATTCTAGAATTCAGACAACCCAGGATTCTAGAATTCAGACATTCTACAATTCTAAAATTCAGACATCCTATGATGCTAGAATTCTGATATCCTAAGATTCTAGGATTCTGATTTCCAAAGATAATAGAATACAGACATACTTATATTCTAGAATTCAGACATCCTAACATTCTAGAATTCAGACAGGCAAAGATTCTAAAATTCAGACATCCAAGGATTCCAGAATACTGACTCTCTAACATTCTACAATTCAGACATCCAAGAATTCCAGAATTGTGATACCTTAAGAATCTAGAATTTAGTCACCCTTGCATTCTAGAATTCAGACATCTTAACATTCTAGAATTCAGGTATGCTAGCATTCTAGAATTCTGATATCCTAAGATTCTAGAATTCAGATATCCTAGTATTCTAGAAATCAGACATCATACCATTTTAGAATTCACACATGCTAGGATTCTAGAATTCTGATATCCAAAATTGTAGAATTCAGACATCCAAGGATTCTAGAATTCTGACACCATAACATTCTAGAATTCAGACACCCTAGGATTCCAGAATTCTGAGTCCTTAAGAATGTAGAATTCAGTTATCCATGTATTCAAGAATTCAAACATCCTAACATTATAGAATTCAGATATACTGAAATTCTAGAATTCTGATATCTTAAGATTTCAGAATTCAGACATTCTAGTATTCTAGAATTCAGATATCCTAACATTCCAGAATTCAGACATCCTAGATTTCTACAATTCTGATACCTTAATAATGTAGAATTCAGACATCCTTTTATTCTAGAATTCAGACATCCTATCATTCGAGAATTCAGACAAGCTAGAATTCTAGAATTCTCATACCTTAAGATTCTAGAATTCACATATTCTAATATTCTAGAATTCAGACATACTAACATTCCAGGATTCAGACATCCCAGGATTATAGAATACTGATATCTTAGGATTCTGGAAATTACACATCCAAGGATTTTTGAAATCCATAATACTAGGATTCTAAAATTCGGACCTTCTAGAATCCTAGAATTCAGATATTCTAGAATCCAATGAATCCTAGATTTCAGACATCCATGGATCCTAGAACAGAGACATCCTAGCATTCCTTAATTCAGTTGTCCAATGTTTCAAGAATTCAGACATCCTAGAATTCTAGAATTCTGATATCCTACGATTCTTGAATTCTGATATCCTTAGATTCTAGAATTCAGACATCCTAATATTCTAGAATTCAGACATCCTAACATTCTGGAATTCAGGTATGCTAGGATTCTAGAATTCTGATATCCTAAGATTCTAGAATTCAAAACTCATAGGATTCTAGAATTCTGTCATCCTAACATTCTAGAATTCAGACAGCCTAGGATAGTAGAATTCAGAGACCTTAAGAATCTAGAATTCAGATATCCTGGTATTCTAGAATTCAGTCATCCTAACATTCTAAAATACAGAAATACTAGGATTCTGGAATTCTGATTTCCTAAGATTCTGGAATTCAGACATCCTAGTATAATAGAAATCAGACATTCTAATATTCTAGAATTCGGTCTAGGATTCTAGAATTCAGACAGTCTCTGATTCTAGATTTCAGACATCCCAGGGTTCTTGAACTCATTCTAGGATTCTAGTATTTATATACTCCCTATTCTAAAATTCAGATATCCAATGATTCTTGAAATTTGACAAACAAGGATTCTAGAATTTAGTCACCCTTGAATTCTAGAATTCAGACATCTCAGTTTTCTAGAATTCAGACATTCTATGATTCTAAAATTCAGACATACTGGGTTGCCAGAATTCTGATATCCTAAGCTTCTCGGATTCTGATTTCCTAAGATTCCAGAATACAGACATCCTTGTATTCTGGAATTCAGACATCCTAACATTGTAGAATTCAGAAGTATTTGGATTCTAGAATTATGATATTCTAGGATTCTAGAATTCAGACATCCAAGAATTCTAGAATACTGACACCTTAACATGCTGGAATTCAGACATCCCAGGATTCTAGAATACTGACACCCTAACATTCTAGAATTCGGGCATCCAAGAATTCTAGAATTATGATACCTTAAGAAACTAGAATTCAGACATCCTAACATTCTGAAATTCAGATACGCTAGCATTCTAGAATTCTGATATCCTAAAATTTGAAAATACAGACATACCAGTATTGTAGATTTCAGACATACTAACATTCCAGAATTCAGCCATACTAAAGTTTGAGAATTTTGATATCATAAGATTCTAGAATTCAGACATCCAAGGATTCTAGAATTCTGACATTCTGACATTCCAGAATTCAGTCATCCTAAGATCCTAGAATACTGATAGCTTAAGAAACTAGAATTTAGACATCCTACCATTCTAGAATTCAGACATGCTATGATGCTAGATTTCTGATATTATAAGATTATAAAATTAAGACTTCCAACGATTCTAGAATTTTGATATCCAAAGATTGTAGAATTCAAACATCAAAGGATTCTAGAATTCTGACACTAACATTCTACAATTCAGACATCCTAGGATTCTAGAATTCTGATACCTTTAGAGTGTAGAATTCAGATATCCGTGTATTCTGGAATTCAGACATCCTATGTTTCTTGAACTCAGACATGCTAGAATAGTAGAATTCTGATCTTAAGGTTCTAGAATTCACACATTCTAGTATTCTAGAATTCAGACATTTGAATATTCTTGAATTCAGACATTCTAACATTCCAGAATGCAGACATTATAGTATGCTAATATCTTAGGTTTCTGGAACTTACACATCCGAGAATTTTAGAATTCCATAATACTAGGATTCTGGAATTCAGACCTTATAGAATTCTAGAATTCAGATATTCTAGAATCCTATGAATGCTAGATTTCAGACATCCTTGGATTCAAGAACTGAGACCTCCTAGGATTCTTGAATTCAGTCTTGCTATGTTTCAATAATTCAGACATCCTAAGATTCTAGAATTCTGATATCCTTAGATTCTAGAATTCACCCATCCTAGTATTCTAGAATTCAGACTTCCTAACATTCTAGAATTCAGATATGCTAGGATTCTAGAATTCTGATATCCTAAGATTCTAGAACTCAGACATTCCCGTACTCTAGATTTCAGATATCCTAACATTCTAGAATTTAGCCATGCTAAAATTCTAGAATTCTGATATCATAAGATTATAGAATTAAGACTTCCAAGGATTCTAGAATTCTGACATCCTAACATTATAGAATTCAGTCATCTGAAGATCCTAGATTTCTGATAGCTTAAGAATCTAGAATTCACGTATACTAACTTTCTAGAATTCAGACCTGCTAGGATCCTAGAATTCTGATACACTAAGATTCCATAATTCAGATATCAGAGTATTCTAGAAATCAGACATCCTACCATTACAGAATTTAGACATGCAAGGATTCTAGAATTCTGATGTCCAAAGATTGCAGGATTCAGACATCCAAAGATTCTAGAATTCTGACACTTTTATATTCTAGAATTCAGACATCCTAAGGTTCTAGAATTCTGATACCTTAAGAATGTAGAATTCGGTTATCTGGGTATTCTAGAATTCAGACATCCTGACATTCTAGAATTCAGACATGCTAGAATTCTAGAACTCTGATATCTTAAGATTCTATAAGTCAGACATTTTGTTGTTCCAGAATTCAGACATCCTAACATTCCAGAATTCAAACATCCTAGATTTCTACAGTTCTTATACCTTAAGAATGTAGAATTCAGATATCCGGGGATTCTTGAATTCTGACACCCTAACATTCTATAATTCAGTAATGTTAGAATTCTAGAATTCTGATATCTTAAGATTCTAGAATTCATACATTCTTGTATTCTAGAATTCAGACATCCTAACATTCCAGAAGTTGGACATCATAGGATTCTAGAAATCTGATAACTTTGGATTCTGAAACTTACACAACAGAGGTTTCTATAATTCCATAATACTAGGATTCTGGAATTGAGACCTTTAAGAATTCTACAATTCTATGAATCTTAGATTTCAGATAACCTTGGATTCTAGAACTAAGACATCCTAGGATTCTGGAATTAGTAATTCCTATGTTTCAAGAATTCAGATATCCTAGGATTCTAGAATTCTCATATCCTAAGATTTTTGAATACTGATATCCTTTGATTCCTGAATTCAGACATCCTAGTGTTCTAGAATTCAGACATCCTAACATTCTAGAATTCAGATATGCTAGGATTCTAGAATTCTAATATCCTAAGATTCTGGAATTCACATCTCCAATGATTCTAGAATTCTGACATCCTAATATTCTAGAATTCAGACATCCTAGGATTGTAGAATTCTGATAGCTTAAGAATCTAGAATTCAGATATCCTGGTACTCTAGAATTTAGACATCCTAACATTCTAGAATACAGACCTGCTAGGATTCTGGAACTCTTATATCCTAAGATTCTGAAATTCAGACATCCTAGTATAGTCGAAATCAGACATTGTAATATTCTAGAATTCGATTTATTAATATAGAATTCAGACATTCACTGATTCTAGAATTCAGACATCCCAGGGATCTTGAATTCATTCTAGGATTCTAGGATTCATGTATTCCCTTTTCTAGAATTAAGATAACCAAGGATTCTAGAACTTAGACAATGGAGGATTCTAGAATTTAGTCACCCTTGCATCCTAGAATTCAGAAATTCCAGGATTCTAGAATTCAGACATTCTAAGATTATAAAATTTAGACATTCTTTGGTGCTGGAATACTGATTTTCTAAGATCCTTGTACTCTGATTTCCTAAGATTCTAAAATACAGACATAATTCTATTCGAGAATTCAGACATCCTAACATTCTATAATTCAGAAGTTCTAGGATTCTAGAATTCTGATATTTTAATATTCTATAATTCAGACATCCAAGGATTCTAGAATACTGACACCCTAACATTCTAGAATTCAGACATCCAAGAATTCTAGAATTCAGACATCTGGGTATTCTATAATTCTGACATTCTAACATTCTAGAATTTAGATATGCTAGCATTCTAGAATTCTAATATTCTAAGATTCTAGAATTCAGACATCCAAGTGTTCTAGAATTCTGACATCCAGATATTCTAGAATTCAGTCATCCTAAGATCCTAGAATTCTGATAGCTTAAGAAGCTAGAATTCAGACATCCTAACTTTCTAGTATTCAGACATGATAAGACGCTAGAATATTGATATCCAAAATTCTAGAATTCAGATATCTGAGCATTATAGAAATCAGACATCTTACCATTATAGAATTCAGACAT
This sequence comes from Plecturocebus donacophilus, assembly GCA_004027715.1. Taxonomy (NCBI): domain Eukaryota; kingdom Metazoa; phylum Chordata; class Mammalia; order Primates; family Pitheciidae; genus Plecturocebus; species Plecturocebus donacophilus. Next base: position 10,312 of record PVKP010005802.1, read on the forward strand.
GTAGGGATTCTAGAATTCTGATATCCAAAGATTGTAGAATTCAGACATCCAAGGATTCTAGAATTCTGACATCCTAACATTCTAGAATTCAGACATCCAAGAATTATAGAATTCTGATACCTTAAGAACCTAGAATTCAGACATCTTAATTTCTAGAATTCAGATATGCTAGAATTCTAGAATTCTGATATCTTAAGATTGTAGAATTAATACATTTTATTATTCTAGAATTTAGACATCCAAACATTCCAGAATTCAGACATACTAGATTTCTATAATTCTGCTATATTAAGAATGTTGAATTCAGATATCCGGGTACCCTAGAATTCAGACATCCTAACATTCTAGAATTCGGACAGGCTAGAATTCTAGTATTCTGTTATCTTTAGATTATAGAATTCAGATATTCTAGTATTCTAGAATTCAGGCATCCTAACATTCCAGAATTCAGACATCCTAGCATTCTAGAATTCTGATATCTTAAGATTCTGGAACTTACACATTAAAGGACTCTAGAAATCCATAATATTTGGATTCCACAATTCAGACTTTCTAGTATTCTAGAATACAGACATTGTAGAATCCAATGAATCCTAGATTTCCGACATAATTGGATTCTAGAACTGAGACATCCTAGGATTCTTGAATTCAGTTGTCCTATGTTTCAAGAATTCAGACATCCTAGGATTCTTGAATTTTGATATCCTAAGATCCTTGAATTCTGATATCCTTAGATTCTAGAATTCAGACATCCTAGTATTATAGAATTCGGACATCCTAACATTCTAGAATTCAGATATACTAGGACTCCATAATTCTGATTTCCTTAGATTCTAGAATTGAGACCTCCTAAAATTCTGGAATACTGACATCCTAACCTTCTATAATTTAGACATCCTATGTTTGTAGAATTCTGATAGCTTAAGAATCTAGAATGTAGACATCCTAACATTCTAGAATTCAGACACTCTAGGATGCTAGAATTGTGATATCCTAAAATACTAGAATTCTGATATCCGAGTATTTTAGAAACCAGACAACCTACCGTTCTAGAATTCAGATATGCTAGAATTCTAGAATTCTGATATCCAAAGATTGTAGAATTCAGACATCTAAGGATTCTAGAATTATGACACCCTAACATTCTGGAATTCAGATATCCTAGGATTCTAGAATTCTGATACCTATAGCATATAGGATTCAGATATATTGGGTATTGTAGAATTCAGATATCCTAACATTCTAGAATTCAGACATGCTGGAATTCTAGAATTCTGATATCTTAAGATTCTAGAATTCAGACTTTCTAGTATTCTAGAATTCAGACATCGTAACATTCTAGAATTCAAACATGCTAGAATGCTAGAATTATGATATCTTAAGGTTCTAGAATTCAGACATTCTAGTATTCTAGAATTCAGACATTCTAACATTCCAGATTTCACACATCCTAGGATTCTTGAATTCTGATATTTTAGGATTCTGGAATTTACACATCTGAGGATTATACAATTCCACAATACTAGGATTCTATAATTCTGACCTTCTAGAATTCTAGAATTCAGTCATTCTAGAATTCTATGAATTCGAGATTTCAGACATGCTTGGATTCTAGAACTGATACAACCTAGAATTATTGAATTCAGTCGTCCTTTATTTCAAGAATTCAGATATCCTAGAATTCTGATATCCTAAGATTCTCGAATTCAAGCGTACCAGTATTCTAAATTTCAGACATGCTGACATTCTAGAATTCAGCTATGCTAAAATTCTAGAATTCTGATATCAAAAGATTCTCGAATTCAGACATCCAAGGATTCTCGAATTCTGACATCCTAACATTCTAGAATTCAGTCATCCTAAGATGCTAGATTTCTGATACATAAAGAACCTAGAATTCAGTCATCCTAACATTCTAGAATTCAGACATGCTAGGATGCTAGAATTCTGATATCCTAAGATTCTCGAATTCAGATATCCGAGTATTCTAGTAATCAGACATCCTACCATTCTAGAATTCAGCTAAGCTAAAATTCTAGAATTCTGATATCAAAAGATTTGAGAATGTGGACATCCAAGGATTCTAGAATTCAGACGTCTTATCATTCTATAATTCAGACATGCTAGAATTCTAGAATTCTGATATCTTAAGATTATAGAATTCAGACTTTCCAGTTTTTTAGAATTAAGACATCCTAACATTCAAGGATAGAGATATCCTAGGATTCTAGAATTCTGATAACTTAGGATTCTGGAACTTACACTTCCGAGGATTCTAGAATACCATAATATTGGGACTCTAGAATTCAGACCTTCTAGAATTCTAGAATACAGTCATTATAGAATATTATGCATTGTTGATTTCAGACATCCTTGGATTCTAGAACTGAAACATCCCAGAATTCTTGAATTTACTTGTACTATGTTTCAATAATTCGGACATCCTAGGATTCTAGAATTCTGACATCCTAAGATTCTTGAATTCTGATATAATTATATTCTGGAATTCAGACATCCTAGTATTTTAGAATTCAAACATCCTAACATTCTAGAATTCACATATGTTAGGATTCTAGAATTCTGATATACTTAGATTCTAGGATTGAAACCTCCAAGAATTCTGACATCCTAACATTCTAGAATTCAGACGTGCTAGAATTCCAGAATTCTGATATCCTAGGTTTCTAGGATTCAGACATGCAAAGATTCTAGAATAGTGACACACTAACATTCTAAAATTCAGAGACCGAACAATTTTAGAATTCTGATATCTTAAGGATCTGGAATTCAAACATCCGGGTATTCTGAAAATCAGATATCCTAACATTCTAGAATTCAGAAAGGCTAGTATGCTAGAATTCTGATATCCTAAGATATTAGAATTTAAATATCGGGGTATTCTAGAAATCAGACATCTTATCATTCTAGAATACAGAAATGCTAGGATTCTAGAATTCTGATATACAAAGATTGCAGATTTCACACATAAAATGATTCTAGAATTCTGAAACCCTAACATTCTAGAATTCAAACATTCTTGGATTCTAGAATTGTGATACCTTCAAAATGTAGAATTTAGTTATATGGATATTTTAGAATTCAGATTTCCTTACATTCTAGAATTCAGACATGCTATAATTCTAGAATTCTGATATCTAAAGATTGTAGAATTCAGACATTCTAGTAGTCTATGATTCAGATATCCTAACATTCCAGAATTCAGACATCCTAGATTTCTACAATTCTGATTCCGTAAGAATGTCGAATTCAGATATCCAGTTACTCTGGAATTCTGACATCATAACATTGTAGAATTCAGACATGCTATGATGCTAGAATTCTGACATTCTACCATTCTAGATTTCAGATATCCGAGTATTCTAAAAATCAGACATCCTTCTATTATTGAATTCAGACAAGCTAGGATTCTAGAATTCTGATATCTTAATAATTTATATTTCAGACATTCTAGTATTCTTGAAGTCAGACATCCAAACATTCCAGAATTCAGACATCCTAGATTTTTACTATTCTGATAGCTTATGAATGTAGAATTCAGATATGCGGGTATTGTAGAATTCAGACATCCTAACATTCCAGAATTCAGACATCCTAGGATTATAGAATTCTGATAACTTAGGATTCTGGAACTTACACATCTGAGGATTCTAGAAATCCATAATACTAGGATTCTAGAATTAAGACCTCCTGAATTCTAGAATTCAGACATTCCAGAATATTATGAATGCTAGATTTCAGACATCACTGGATTCTAGAACTGAGACATCCTAGGTTTCTTGAATTCAGTCTTCCAAGTTTCAAGAAATCAGACATCCGAGGATTCTAGAATTCTGATATCCTAAGATTCTTGAATTTTGATATCCTCATATTCTGGAATTCAGACATCCTGGTATTCTAGAATTAAGATATCCTAACATACTTGATTTTGGACATCCTAGGATTCTAGAATTCGGATACGATAAGAATGTAGAATTCAGACATCTGGTTATTCTAGAATCCAGACATCCTAACATTCCAGAATTCAGAAAAAGTAGGATTCTAGAAATGTGATATCTTTGGATTTCAGAACTTACACGACTGAGGATTCTAGAATTCCATAATACTAGGATTATAAAATTCAGACCATCTAGAATTCTAGAAGTAAGACATTCTAGAATACTATGAATACTTGATTTCAGATATTCTTGAATTCTAATACTGATACATCCTATTATTCTTGAATTCAGTCTTCCTATGTTTCAAGAATTCAGACATCCTAGTATTCTAGAATTCAGGCATACTAACATTCTAGAATTAAAATATGCAAGGATTCTAGAATTCTGATATCCTATGATTCTAGAATTCACACCTCCAAGGATTCCAGATTTCTGACAAGCTAACATTCTAGAATTCAGACATCTTAGGTTTGTAGAATTCTAACAACTTAAGAATTTCGAATTCAGATATCCTATTATTCTAGAATTAAGATATCCTAACATTCTAGAATACAGATATGATAGAATTCTGGAATTCTGATATCCTAAGATTCTGAAATTCAGACATCCTAGTATAGTAGAAATCAGACATCCTAATATTCTAGAATTCGGTCTAGGATTCTAAAATTCAGATATTCTCTGATTCTAGAATTCAAACATCCCAGGGTTCTTGAATTCATTCTAGAATTCTGATATTCCTACATTCCCGACACTAGAATTCAGATATCCAATGATTCTAGAACTTAGACAACCGAGGATTCTAGAATTTGGTCACCCTTGCGTTATAGAATTCAGATATCCCAGGATTCTAGTATTCAGACATTATATGATTCTAAAATTCAGACAATCTTGGATGCTAGAATTCTGATATCCTGAGATTCTTGGATTCTGATTTCCTAAGATTCTAGAATACAGACATAATTGTATTCTTGAAAAAAGACATTCTAACATTCTAGAATTCAGACATGCTTGGATTCTAGAATTCTGATATCCTAAGATTCCAGAATTCAGACATCCAAGGATTCTAGAATACTGACACCCTAACATTCTAGAACGCAGACATCCAAGTATTCTAGAATACGGGCACTCTAACATTCTAGAATTCAGACATCCCAGAATTCTAGAATTCTGATACCTTATGAATCTGGAGTTCAGACATCCGGGTATTCTAGAATTCAGACATCCTAACATTCTAGAATTCAGATATGCTAGCATTCTAGAATTCTGATATCCTAAGACTCAAAAATACAGACATACCAGTATTCTAGATTTCAGACATCCTAACATTCTAGAATTCAACTATGCTAAAATTCTAGAATTCTGATATCAAATGATTCTACAATTCAGACATGCAAGATTCGAATTCTGACATCCTAACATTCTAGAATTGAGTCATCCTAAAATCCTAAATTTCTGATACGTTAAGAACCTAGAACTCAGTTATCCTAACATTCTAGAATCCAGACATGCTAGGATGCTAGAATTCTGATATCCTAAGATTCAAGAATTCAGATATACGAGTATTCTAGTAATCAGACATCCTACCATTTTAGAATACAGATATGCTAAAATTCTAGAATTCTGATATCAAAAGATTTGGGAATTCAGACATCCAAGGATTCTAGAATTCAGACATCCTCTCACTCTAGAATTCAGACATGCTAGAATTCTAGAATTCTGATATTTTAAGATTATAGAATTCAGAGTTTCCAGTTTTTTAGAATTCAGACATCCTAACATTCAAGAATTCAGATATCCTAGGATTCTAGAATTCTGATATCTTAGGATTCTGGAACTTACACTCCCGAGGATTTTAGAATTCCATAATACTAGGATTCTAGAATTCAGACCTTCTGGAATACTAGAATTCAGTCATTAGAGAATCTTATTAACTGTGGATTTCAGACATCCTTGGATTCTAGAACTGAAACATCCCAGGATTCTTGAATTCATTGGTACTATGTTTCAAGAATTCAGACATCCTAGGATTCTAGAATTCTGTCCTAAGATTCTTGAATTCTGACATAATTATATTCTGGAATTCAGACAACCTATTATTCTAGAATTCAGACATGCTAACATTCTAGAATTCAGGTATGTTAGGATTTTATAATTCTGATATACTTAGATTCCACAATTGAGACCTCCAAGAATTCTAGAATTCTGACATTCTAACATTCTAGAATTTAGACGTGCTAGAATTCTAGAATTCTGATATACTAGGATTCTAGAATTCAGACATCCAAGGATTCTAGAATACTGACACACTAACATTCTAAAATTCAGACATCCAACAATTCTAGAATTCTGATATCTTGAGAATCTGGAATTCAAATATCTGGGTATTCTAGAATTCAGACATCCTAACATTTTAGAATTCAGACATGCTAGGATGCTAGAATTTTGATATCCTAAGATTCTATAATTCAGATATACGAGTATTCTAGAAATCCAAAATCGACTCATTCTAGAATTCAGGCATGATAGGATTCTAGAATTGTGACGTACAAAGATTGTAGAATTCAGATATCCAAGTATTCTAGAATTCTGACATCCTAACATTCTAGAATTCAGACATCCTAGTATTCTAGTATTCTGCTACCTTAAGAATGTAGAATTCAGATATCTGTGTACTCTAGAATTCAGACATCCTAACATTCTAGAATTCATCCATGCTAGAATTCTAGTATTCTGATATCTTAAGATTCTAGAATCCAGATATTCTAGTATTCCATAATTCAGGCATCCTAACATTCCAGAATACAGATATCCTAAATTTCTACAATTTTAATAGCTTAACAATGTAGAATTTAGATATCCAGGTATTCTAGAATTCAGACATCCTAACATTCTAGAATTCAGCCATGCTAGAATTCTAGAATTCTGATATCTTAAGGTTCTAGAGTTCAGACATTCTAGTATTCTAGAATTCATACATCCTAACATTCTGGAATTCAGACATCCTAGGATTCTAGAGTTCTGATATTTTAGGATTCTGGAACCTACACAGCCGAGTACTCTAGAAATCCATGACAGTAGGATTCTACAATTCAGAACTTCTAGAATTCTAGAATTCAGACATTCTAGAATCCTATGAATCCTAGATTTCAGACATCCTTGGATTCTAGAACTGGGACATCCTAGGATTCTTAAATTCAGTGGTACTATGTTTCAAGAATTCAGACATCCTAGGTTTCTAGATTTCTGATATTCTAAGATTCTTGAATTCTGATATCCTTAGATTCTAGAATCCAGACATCCTAGTATTCTGGAATTCAGATATTCTATCATTCTAGAATTCAGATACGCTAGGTTTCTAGAATTCTGATATCTTAAGATTCTAGAAATAAGACCTCCATGTATTCTAGCATTCTGACATCCTAACATTCTAGAATTCAGACACCTTAGTATTGTAGAATTCTGATACCTTAAGAATTGAGAATTCAGATACCCTGCTATTCTAGAATTCAGACATCATAACATTCTAGAATACAGACATGCTATGATTCTGGAATTCATGTATTCTAAGATTCTGAAATTCAGACATCCTATTATAGTAGAAATCAGACATCCTAATATTCTAGAATACGGTCTAGGATTCTAGAATTCAGACATTCTCTGATTGTAGAATTCAGACATCCTAGGGTTCTTAAATTCATTCTAGGATTCTAGTATTGATGCATTTTCTATTTTAGGATTCAATATTCAGGGATTCTGGAACTTAGACAACCGATGATTCAATAATTGAGTCACCATTGCACTCTAGAATTCAGACGTTTTAGGATTCTAGAATTCAGACATTCTATAATTCTAAAATTCAGACATCCTAGGATGCAGGAATTCTAATATTCTAAAATTCTAGTATTCTGATTTCCTAAGATTCCAGAAGGCAGACATACTTGTATTGTAGAATTCAGACATCCTAACATTCTAAAATTCAGACGTGCTAGGATTCTAGAATTCTGATATCGTAGGATTCTAGAATTCAGACATCCAAGAATTCTATAATACTGACACCCTAACATTCTAGAATTCAGACATTCGAGGATTCTAGAATACTGACACACTAACATTCTAGAATTCAGTCATCCTAAGATCCTAGAATTCTGATAGCTTAAGAATCTAAAATTCAGACATCCTAACTTTCTAGAATTCAGACATGCTAGGATGCCAGAATTCTGAATCCCAAGATACTAGAATTGAGATATCTGAGTATTCAAGAAATCAGACATCGTAACATTCTAGAATTCAGACATGCTAGGATTCTAGAATTCTGATATCCAAAGATGATAGAATTCAGAAATCCAAGGATTCTTGAATTCTGACACACTAAAATTCTAGAATACAGACATTCAAGGATTCTAGAATACTGACACCCTAACATTTTAGAATTCAGACATCCTAAGATTCTAGAGTACTGATATTTTACGAATGTAAAATTCAGTTTTCTGACTATTCCAGAAAACAGATATCCGAACGTTCTAGAATTCATACGTGCTGGAATTCTAGAATTCTGTTATCTTAAGATTCTAGAATTCAGACATTCTAGTATTCTAGAATTCAGACATCCAAACATTCTAGAATTAAGACATTCTAGATTTCTTCGATTCTGATTCCTTAAGAATGTAGAGTTGAGATATCTGGGTATTCTAGAATCCAGACATTCTAACATTCTAGAATTCAGACATGCTAGAATTGTAGAATTCTAGTACCTTAAGATTATAGAATTAAGACATTCTAGTATTCTAGAATTCAGACATCCTAACATTCCAGAATTCAGTCATCCTAAGATTCTAGAATTCTGATGTCTTAGGATTCTGGAAGTTACATATCCATGGATTCTAGAATTCCATAATACTTACATTCTATAATTCAGACCCTCTAGACTTCTAGAATTCAGATATTCTTGAATCCTATGAATCCTAGATTTCAGACATTCTTGCATTCTAGAACTGAGACATCCTAGGATTCTTGCATTCACTCGTCCTATGTTTCAAGAATTCAGACACCCTAGGATTCTAGAATTCTGATATCCTAAGATTCTTAATGCTGATATCCTTAGATTCTAGAATTCTGATATCCTAAGATTCTAGAATTCAAACATACCAGTATTCTAGATTTCAGGTATCCTAATATTCTAGAATTCAGCCATGCTTAAATTTTAGAATTCTGATACCTTAAGATTCTATAATTCAGACATTCTAGGATTCTAGAATTCAGATATCCTAGATTTCTACTATTCTGCTACCTTAAGAATGTAGGATTCAGATATACTGGTATTCTAGAATACAGACATCCTAACATTCTAGAATTCAGACATGCTAGATTTCTAGAATTCTGATATCTTAAGATTCAAGAAATATGACATTCTAATATTCTAGAGTTCAAACATCTGAACATTCCAGAATTCGGACATACTAGGATTCTCATATCTTTGGATTCTAGAACTAACAGATCCAAGTATTCTAGAATTTTATAATACTAGGATTCTATAATTCAGACCTTTTGGTATACTAGAATATAGACATTCTAAAATCCCATAAATCCTAGGTTTCAGACATTCTTATATTCTCGAACTGAGAAATACTAGGATCCTAGAATTCAGTCTTCCTATGTTCCAAGAATTCAGACATCCTGGGATTCTAGAATTCTGATATCCTAAGATTCTTGAATTCTGATATTCTTAGATTCTAGAATTGAGACAACCTGGTATTCTAGAGTTCAGACATCCTAACATTCTAGAATTCAGATATGCAAGAATTCTAGAATTGTGATATCCTTAGATTGTAGAATTGAGACCTCCAAGGATTCTAGAATTCCATCATCTTAACATTCTATAATTCTGAAATCCTAGGATTGCAGAACTCTGATACTTGAAGAATCTAGAATTCAGATATTCTGTTATTCTAGAATTCAGACATCCAAACATTCCAGAATACAGACATGCTAGGATTCTGGAATTCCGATATCCTAAGATTCTGAATTCGGATATCCTGGTATAGTAGAAATCAGACATCTTAATATTCTAGAATTCGGTCTAGGATTCTAGAATTCAGACATTCTCTGATTCTAGAATTCAGACATCCCTGGTTTCTTGAATTCATTCTAGGATTCTAGTATTTATGCATTCCCTATTCTAGAATTCACATATTCAAATATCCTAGAACTTAGACAACCAAGAATAGAAGAATTTAGTCACTGTTGCATTCTAGAATTCAGACATCTTAAGATTCTAGAATTCAGACATTCCACTATTCTAAAATTCAGACATTCTAGGATGCTGGAATTCTCTTATCCTAAGATTCTAGGATTCTGATTTCCTAAGATTCTAGAATAAAGACATACTTCTATTCTAGAATTCAGATATCTTAACATTTGAGGATTGAGACGTTCTAGAATTCTAGAATTCTGATATCCTAGGATTCTAGAATTAAGACATCCAAGAATTCTAGAATACTGACACCCTAGCATTCTAGAATTCAGACATCCAAGAATACTAGAATTCTGGTACCTTAAAAATCTAGAATTCAGATATCAGGGTATTCTAGAATTCAGATATCCTAAAATTCCAGAATTCATATATGCTAGCATTCTAGAATATCCTAATATCCTAATATTCTATAATTCAGACATATCCGTATTCTAGATTTCAGATATCCTAATATTCTAGAATTCAGCCACGCTAAAATTCTATAATTATGATATCAAAAGATCCTAGAATTCAGATGTCCAAAGATTCTAGAATAATGACATTCTAAGATTCTAGAATTCAGTCATTCTAAGATCCTAGGATTCTGGTAGCTTAAGAATCTAGAATGCAGACATCCTAACATTCTGGAACTCAGACATGCTAGGATGCTAGAATTCTAATATCCTACGATTTCAGAATTCAGATATCTGAGTATTCTAGAAATCAGACATCCTACCATTCAGAAATGCAAGAATTCTAGAATTCTGATACCCAAAGATTGTAGATTCAGACATCCAAGGATTCTAGAATTCTGACATCCTAACATTATAAAATTCAGATATCCTAGGACTGTAGAATTCTGATACCTTAAGAATGTAGAATTCAGATATCTATGTATTCTAGAATTCAGACATCCAAACATTCTTGAATTCAGACATGCTAGAATTCTCGAATTCTGATATCCTAAGATTCTAGAATTCAGACATTCTTGTATTCTTGAATTCAGACATTCTAATACTCTAGAATTCAGACATTATAACATTCCAAAATTCAGACATTTTAGGATTCTGATATCTTAGGATTCTGGAACTTATACATCCGAGGATTCTAGAATTCCAGAATACTAGGATACTGGAATTCAGACTTTCTAGAATTCTAGAATTCAGACATTCCAGAATCCAATGAATCCTAGATTTCAGACTTCCTTGGTTTCTAAAAATGAGAAATCCTAGGATTCTTGAATTCAGTCGTTCTATATTTCAAGAATTCAGACACCCTAGTATTCTAGAATTCTGATATCCTATGATTCTTGAATTCTGTTATCATTAGATTCTAGTATTCAGACATTCTAACATTCTCAAATTCTGATATGTTACGATTCTAGAATCCTGAAATCCTAAGATTCTAGAATTGAGACCTCCAAGGATTCTAGAATTCTGACATCCCAACAATCTAGAATTCAGACATCCTAGGATTGTAGAATTGTGATACCTTAAAAATCTAGAATTCAGATATCGTGGTGTTCTAGAATTCAGACGTCTTAACATTCTAGAATACAGACATGTTAGGATTCTCGAATTCTAATATCTTAAGATTCTGGAATTCAGATATCCTAGTTTAGTAGCAATCAGTCATCCTACTATTCTAGAATTTGGTGTAGGATTCTAGAATCCAGACATTCTCCGATTCCAGAATTCAGATATCCCAGGGTTTTGAATTCATTCTAGGATTCTACTATTCATGCATTCCCTATTATAGAATTTAGATATAAAATGATTCTAGAACTTAGACAAACGAGGATTCTAGAATTTATTCACACTTGCATTCTAGAATTCAGACATCCTAACATTCTAGAATTCAGACGTGCTAGGATTCTAGAATTCTGACATCCTAGGATTCTTGAATTCTGTCATGCAAATATTCTAGAATACTGACACACTAACATTCTAAAATTCAGACATCCAACAATTCTAGAATTGTGATATCTTAAGAATCTGGAATGCAAACATCCGGGTATTCTAGAATTCAGTCATCCTAACACTCTTGAATTCAGACATGCCAGGATGCTAAAATTCTGATTTCCTAAGATTCTACAATACAGACATACTTGTATTCTAGAAATCAGACATCCTATTATTCTAGAATACAGAAAGGCTAGGATTCTAGAATTCTGATATCCAAAGATTGTAGGTTTCAGACATAAAGAGATTCTAAAATTCTTACACTCTAACATTCTAGAATTCAGACATCCTTGGATTCTACAATTCTGATACCTTCATAATGTAGAATTCAGTTATGCAGATATTCTATAACTGAGACTTTCTAACATTCTGGAATTCAGACATGCTAGAATTATAGAATTCTGATATCTAAAGATTGTAGAATTCAGACATAATAGTATTCTATGATTCAGACATTCTAACATTCCAGAATTCAGACATCCTAGATTTCTACAATTCTGATGACTTAAGAATGTAGAATTCAGATATCCAGTTATTCTAGAATTCAGATATCCTAACATACTAGAATTCAGAAATGCTAGGATGCTAGAATTCTGGTATTCTAAGATTCTAGAATTCGGATATCTGAGTATTCTAGAAATCAGACATCCTACTATTATTGATTTCAGACAAGCTATTATTTTAGAATTCTGATATCTTAATATTCTATAATACAGACATTCTAGTATTCTTGAATTCAGACATCCTAACATTCCAAAATTCAGACATCCTAGATTTCTATAATTCTGAGAGTTTAAAAATGTAGAATTCAGATATCTGGATATTCTATAATTCAGACATCCTAACATTCCAGAATTTAGACATGCTAGAATTCTAGAATTCTGATATCTTTAGATTCTAGAATTCAGATATGCCAGGATTCTAGAATTCTGATATCCAAAGCTTGTAGAAGTCAGGCATCCTAAAATTCTAGATTTCTGATACCTTAGGATTCTGGAATTTACACATCGGAGGACTCTAGAAATCCATAATACAAGGATTCTAGAATTCAGACCTTCTACAATCCTATGAACCCTAGATTTCAGACATCCTTGGATTCTAGAACTGAGACATCCTAGGATTCTTGAATTTATTCGTCCTATGTTTCAAGAATTCAGAAATCCAAGAATTCTAAAATTCTGATATCCTAAGATTTTTGAATACTGATATGCTTAGATTCCAGAATTCAGGCAGCCTGGGATTCTAGAATTCTGATATCCTAAGATTCTAGAATTCACACCTTCAAGGATTCTAGAAATCAGACATTCTAAGATTGTAGAATGCTGATACTTGAAGGATCTAGAATTCAGATATCCTGGTATTCTAGAATTCAGACATGCTAACATTATTGAATAAAAACATGAAAGAATTCTGGAATTCTGATGTCATAAGATTCTGGAATTCAGACATTCTAGTATAGTAGAAATTACAATGCCTAATATTCCAGAATTCGGTCTATTATTCTAGAATTCAGACATTCTCTGATTGTAGAATTCGGACATCCCAGGGTTCTTGAATTCATTCTAGGATTCTAATACTCATGCATTCCCTTTTCTGGAATTCAGATATTCAAGGATTCTAGAACATAGACAACCGAGGATTCTAGAATTTAGTCACCCTTTCATTCAAGAATTCAGAAATATCAGGATTCTATAATTCAGAAATTCTACGATTCAAAAATTTAGACATCCTAAGATACTAGCATTCTGATATCCTAACATTCTAGGGTTCTGATTTCCTAAGATTCTAGACTACGCACATACTTGTATTCAAGAATTCAGACATCCTAACATTGTAGAATTGTGACAAGCTAGGATTTTAGGATTCTGACATCTTTTGATTCTAGAATTCAGACATCTAAAAATTCTAGAATACTTACACCCCAACATTCTAGAATTCAGACATCCATGAATTCCAGAATTCTGATACCATAAGAATCTAGAATTCAGACATCTTAACATTCTAGGATTCAGATATGCTAGCATTCTAGAATTCTGATATCCTAAGATTCTAAGATTCAGACATACCAGTGTTCTAGATTTCAGACATTCTAACATTCTAGAATCCACCCATGCTAAAATTTGAGAATTCTGATATCAAAATATTTTAGAATTCAGACATCCAAGGATTCTAGAATTCTGACATTCTCACATTCTATAATTCAGTCATCCTAAGATCCTAGAATTTCGACGCTTAAGAATCTAGAATTCAAACATCCTAATATTCTAGAATTCAGACATGCTAGGATGCTAAAAATGTGATATCTTAAGATTGTAGAATTCAGACATCCAAGGATTCTAGAATTCTGAAACACTAACATTCTATAATTCCCACATCTAGAATTCTAGAATTCTGATACCTTAAGAATGCAGGATTCAGATATCCGTGTATTTTAGAATTCAGACATCCTAACATTCTAGAATGTAGACGTGCTAGAATTCTAGAATTCTGATATCTTAAGATTCTAGAATTCAGACATTCTCTGATTCTAGAATTCAGACATCCCAGGATTCTTCAATTCATTCTAGAATTATAGTATTCATGCATTCCCTATTCTAGAATTCAGATATCCAAGGATTCTAGAACTTAGACCACCGAGGATCCTAGAATTTAGTCACCCTTGTATTCTAGAATTCAGACATCCCAGGATTCTAGAATTCAGACTTTCTACGATTCTAAATTTCAGACATCCTAGGATGCTAGAATTCTGATAAAATAAAATTCTAGGATTCTGATTTTGTAAGATTCTAGAAAACAGACATACTTGTATTCTAGAATTCAGACATCCTAACTTTCTAGAATTGAGACGTGCTAGATTCTAGAATTCTGATATCCTAGGATTCTAGAATTTAGACATCCAAGGATTCTAGAGTACTGACACCATAACATTCTAGAACTCAGATATCAAAGGATTCTAGAATACTGACACACTAACATTCTAGAATTCAGACATCCAAGAATTCTAGAATTCTGATACCTTAAGAATCTAGAGTTCAGACATCTCGGTATTCTAGAATACAGTCATCCTAACATTCTAGAATTCAGATATGCTAGCTTCCTAGAATTCTGATTTCCTAAGATTCTAGAATTCAGGCCTACCAATATTCTAGATATCACATATGCTAACATTCTAGATTTCAGCCATGGTAAAATTCTAGAATTCTGATATCAAAAGATTCTAGAATTCAGGCATCTAAGGATTCTAGAATTCTGACGTCATAACATTCTAGAATTCAGTCATCCTAAGATCCTAGTATTCTGATAGCGTAAGAATCTGGAATTCAGACATTCTAACATTCTAAAATTCAGACATGGAAGGATGCTAGATTCCCAATATCCTAAGATAAAAGAATTCAGATATCCGAGTATTCTAGAAATCAGACATCCTTGCACTCTAGAATTCAGACATGATAGGATTCTAGAATTCTGATGTACAAAGATTGTAGAATTCAGACCTCCAAGAATTCTACAATTCTGACACCCTAACGTTTTAGAATTCAGACATCCTAAGATTCTATTATTCGAATACCTTAAGAATGTAGGATCCTGATATCAGGGTATTCTAGAATTCAGACATCCTAATTTTCTACAATTCTGAGACTTTTAGAATGTAGTATTTAGATATCCAGATATTCTAGTATTCAGATACAATAACATTCTAGAATTCAGTCATGCTTGAACTCCAGAATTCTGATATCTTAAGATTCTAGAATTCAGATACTCTAATATTTTAGAATTCAGGTATCCTAGCTTTCCGGAATTCAGACATACTAGTATTCTAGAATTCTGATATACTAGGATTCTACAATTCTGATATTCTATGATTCTAGAATTTACAACTCCAAGGATTCTAGATTTCTGACATCCTTACTTTCCAGAATTCAGACATCGTAGGATTGTAGAATTCTTATTCTTTAAGAATCTAGAATTCAGAGATCCTGGTAACTTAGAATTCAGACATCCAAACATTCTAGAATATAGACATGCTGGAATTCTGGAATTCTGATGTCCTAAGATTCTGGAATTCAGACATCCTTGTATAGTAGAAATCAGACATTTTAATATTCCAGAAATCAGTCTTTTATTCTAGAAATCAGACATTTTCTGATTCTAGAATTCAGACACCCAAGGCTTCTTCAATTAATTCTAGGACTGTACTATTCATCCATTCCCTTTTCCAGAATTCAGATATCCAAAAATTCTACAACTTAACAGAGGATTGTAGAATTTAGTCACACTTGAATTTTAGAATTCAGACATCCCAGGATTCTAGAATTCAGACATTCCATGATCCTAAAATTCAGACATCCTAGGATGCTAGAATTCTAATATCCTAAGATGCTAGGATTCTGATTCATAAGATTCTAGAATACAGACATACTTGTATTCTAGAATTCAGACATCCTTACATTCTAGAATTCAGACATGCTAGGATTGTAGAATTCGGATATCCTAGGATTTTGATTCAGACATCCAAGTATTCTAGAATACTGACATCCTAACATTGTAGAATTTAGGCATCTAAGAATTATAGAATTCTGATACCATAAGAATCTAGAATTCAGACATCCAGGTATTATAGAATTCAGACATCCTAACATTCTAGAATTCAGATATGCTAGCATTCTAGAATTCTGAAATCCAAAGATTCTAGAATTCAGACATATCAGTATGCTAGATTTCAGAAATCCTGACATTCTAGAATTCAGACATGCTAGGATGCTAGAATTCTGATATCAAAAGATTCTAGAATTCTGACATCCTAACATTATAGAATTTAGTAATCATAAGATTCTGAAATTCTGATAGCTTAAGAATCTAGAATTCAGATATGCCAGCATTAAAGAATTCAGACATTCAAGGATGCTAGAATTCTGATATCCAAAGATAATAGAATTCAAATATCCGAGTATTCTAGAAATCAGACATCCTACCATTCTAGAAATCAGACATGCAAAGATTCTAGAATTCTGATATACAAAGACTGTAGAATTCAGACATCCAAGATTCTAGAATTCTGACACACTAACATTCTAGAATTCAGATATGCTAGAAGTCTAGAATAGTGATATTTTAAGATTCTAGAATTCAGACATTCTAGTGTTCAAAAGTTCACATATCCTAACATTTCAGAATTCAGACATTCTAGATTCCTACAATTCTGATACCTTAAGCATGTAGAATTCAAATATCCAGGTATTCTAGAATTCAGACATTCTAACATTCTAGAATAAAGACATGCTAGAAGTCTAGAATTCTGATATCTTAAGATTCTAGAATTCAGATATTCTCGTATTCAAAAGTTCACACATCCTAACATTCCAGAATTTAGACATCCTAGATTTCTACAATTCTGATACCTTAAGAATGTAGAATTCAAACATTCACGTATTCTAGAATTCAAACATCCTAACATTCTAGAATGCAAACATGCTAGAATTCTAGAATTCTGATATCTTAAGATTCTAGAATTCAGACATCCCAATATTCTAGAATTCAGACATTCTAACATTCCAAAGTACAGACATTCTAAATTTCTACAATTCTGATACCTTAAGAATGTAGAATTCAAATATCCGGGTATTCTAGAATTCAGACATCCTAACATTCTAGAATGCAGATATGCTAGAATTCTAGAATTCTGGTATCTTAAGAGTCTAGAATTCAGACATACTCTGATTCTAGAACTCAGACATTCCAGCGTTCTTGAATTGATTCTAGGATTCTAATATTTATGCATTCCCTATTCTACAATTCAGATATCCAAGGATTGTAGAACTTAGACAACCGAGGATTCTAGAATTTAGTCACCACTGCATTCAAGTATTCAGAAATCCCAGGATTCTAGAATTCAGACATTCTATGATTCTAAAATTCAGACCTCCTAAGATGCGAGAATTCTGATATAATAAAATTCTATGATTCTGATTTCCTAAGATTCTATAATACAGAAATATTTGTATTCTAGTATTCAGACACCATAACATTGTAGAATTCAGACATGCTACGATTTTAGAATTCTGATATCCTTGGATTCTAGAATTCAGACATCGAAGGATTCTAGAATACTGACACCCTAATATTCTAGAATTCAAACATCAAGGGATTCTAGAATACTGACACACTAACATTCAGGAATTCAGACATCCAAGAATTCTAGAATTCTGATACTTTAAGAATCTAGAAATCAGACATCCGCATATTCTAGAAGTCAGTCATCCTAACATTCTAGAATTCACATACGCTGGCATTCTACAATTCTGATTTCCTAAGATTCTAGAATTCAGACATACTAGTATCCTATTTTTCATATAGGCTAACATTCTAGAATTCAGCCATGCTAAATTTCTAGAATTCTGATATCAAAAGATTCTAGAATTCAAACACTGAAGGATTCTAGAATTCTGACATCCTAACATTCTGTATTTCAGTCATCCTAAGATCCTAGAATTCTGATAGCTTAAGAATCTAGAATTCATACATTCTAACATTCTAGAATTCAGACGTGGAAGGATGCTGGATTTCTGATATACTAAGATACTAGAATTGAGATATCCGTGTGTTGTAGAAATCAGACATCCTACCATTCTAGAATTCAGACATGATAGGATTCTAGAATTCTGATATGCAAAGATTGTTGAATTCAGACCTCCAAGGATTCTAGAATTCTGACACCCTAACATTCTAGATGTCAGACATCCTAGGATTCTTTTATTCTGATACCTTAAGAAGGTAGAATCAGATATCAGGGTATTCTACATCTTATTTTCCTACAATTCTGATACCTTAAGAATGTGCAATTTAGATATCCAGATATTCTAGAATTCAGACATCCTAACATTCTAGAATTCAGCCATGCTAGAATTCTGATATCTTAAGCTTCTAGAATTCAGACATTCTAATATTCTATAATTCAGACATCCTAACATCCCAGAATTCAGATATTTTAGGATTCTAGAATAGTGATTTCTTAGGATTCTGGAACTTACACATCCAAGGACTCTAGAAATCACTAATACTAGGATTCTAGAATTCAGACCTTCTAGAATTCTAGAACTCAGACATTCTAGAATCCTATGAATACTAGATTTCAGACATCATTAAATTCTAAAACTGAGACATTCTAAGATTCTTGAATTCATTCGAACTGTGTTTCAAGAATTCAGACATCCTAGGATTCTAGAATTCTTATATCCTAAGATTCTTGAATACAGATATCCTTAGAATCCAGAATTCAGACATCCTTGTATTCTAGAATTCAGACATCCTAACATTCTAGAATTCAGATATGCTAGAAATCTAGAATTCTGATATCTTAAGATTCTAGAATTCAGACATTCTAGTATTCTGGAATTCAGACATAGTAACTTTCCAGAATTCAGATATCCTAGATTTCTACAATTCTGATAACTTAAGAATGTAGAATTCATATATCTGTGTATACTAGAATTTAGACATCCTAACATTCTAGAATTCAGACATGCTTGAATTCTAGTATTCTGATATCTTAGGATTCTTGAATTCAGATATTCTAGTATTCTGGAATACAGACATACTAACATTCCAGAATTCAGACATCCTAGGATTCTAGACTTCTGATTTCTTAAGATGCTGGAAATTAAACATCCGAGGATTTTAGAAATCCATAATACTTGGATTCTAGAATGCAGTCCTTCTATAATTCTAGAATTCTGACTTTCTAGAATCCTATGAATCCCAGATTTCAGACATCCCTGGATTCTAGAACTGAGACATCCTAGGGTTATTGAATTCAGTCATCCTATGTTTCAAGAATTCATATATCCTAGGATTCTAGAATTCTGATATTCTGAGATTCTAGAATTCAAACATAGTAACATTTTATTATTCAGATAGTCTAGGATTCTAGAAATCTCATATCCTAAATTCTAGAATTGAGACCTCGAAGGATTCTTGAATTCTGACACCATAACATTCTAGAATTCAGACATTCTAGGATTGTAGAATTCTGATACCTTAAGAATCTAGAATTCAGATATCCTGGTGTTCTAGAATTCAGACATCCTAACATTCTAGAATACAGACATGCTAGGATTCTGTAATTAAATATCCTAAGATTCTGGAATTCAGACATCCTAGTATAATAGAAATCAGACATCCTAATGTTCTAGAATTTGGTCTAGGATTCTAGAATTCAGACATTCTCTGATTCTAGAATCCAGATATCCCAGGGTTCTTAAATTCATTTTAGGATTTTAGTATTCATACATTCCCTATACTAGAATTCAGATATCCAAGGATTCTAGAACTTAGACAACCGAGGATTCTAGAATTTAGTCACTCTTGCATTCTTGGATTCAGACCTCCCAGGATTCTAGAATAGAGACAATCTATGATTCTTAAATTCAGACATCCTAGGATGCTAGAATGCTGACATCCTAAAATTCTATGATTCTGATTTCCTAAGATTCTAGAATACAGAGATACTTGTATTCTAGAATTCAGACATCCTACCATTCAAGAATACAGACGTGTTAGAATTCTAGAATTCTGATATCCTAGGATTCTAGAATTCAGACATACATCGATTCTAGAATACTGACACCATAACATTCTAGATTTCAGACATACAAGAATTCTAGAATTCAGACACATTAAGAATCCAGAATTTAGACATTTGACTAGTCTTGATTTCAGACATCCTAACATTCTAGAATTCAGCCATGTTAAAATTCTAGAATTCTGATATCAAATGATTCTAGAATTCAGACATCCATGGATTCTAGAATTCTGCTATACTAACATTCCAGAATTCAGTCATCTTAAGATCCCAGAATTTTGATAGCTTGAGAATCTAGAATTCAGACATGCT
This sequence comes from Plecturocebus donacophilus, assembly GCA_004027715.1. NCBI lineage: Eukaryota > Metazoa > Chordata > Mammalia > Primates > Pitheciidae > Plecturocebus > Plecturocebus donacophilus. Next base: position 31,348 of record PVKP010005802.1, read on the forward strand.
GGGATGCTAGAATTCTGATATCCTCAGATACTAGAATTCAGATATCCAAATATTCTAGAAACAAAACATCCTACCATTCTAGAATTCAGACATGCAAGGATTTTAGATTCCTGATAACCAAAGATTATGGAATTCAGACATCCAGAGATTCTAGAATTCTGACACCCTAACATTCTAGAATTCAGATATTCTAAGATTCAAGAATTCTTATCCCTTAAGAATTTAGAATTCAGATATCTGGGTATTCTAGAATTCAGACATGCTAGAATTCTTGAATTCTGATATATTAAGATTCTCGAATTCATATGTTCCAGTGTTCTAGAATTCACACATCCTATCATTCCAGAATTCAGACATCCTAGATTCTAGAATTCTGATGTCTTAGGATTTTGCAACTTAAACATCCAAGGATACAAGAAATCCATAATACTATGATTCTAGAAATCAGAACTTCTAGAATTCTAGAATTCAATATTATAGAATCTTACAAATACTAAATTTCAGACATCCTTGGATTCTAGAACTGAGACATCCCAGGATTTCTGAATTCAGTCATCCTAGATTTAAAGAATTTAGACATCATAGAATTCTAGAATGCTGATATCCTAAGTTTCTTGAATTCTGATATCCTTAGGTTCTAGACTTCAGAAATCCTGGTATTCTAGAATTTAGACATCCATATATTCTAGAATTCAGATATCCTAGGATTGTAGAATTCTGATTCTTTAAAAATCTGGAATTCTGATATGGTGATATTCTAGAATTCAGACATCCTATCATTCTAAAACTCAGACATCCTAGGATTGTAAAATTCTGATTCCTTAAGAAGCTAGAATTCAGATATCCTGGTATTCTATTATTCAGACATCCTAACAATCTAGAATTCAGATATGCTAGCATTCTAGAATTCTGATAGCCTAAGATTCTAGAACTCAGATATACCAGTATTTTAGATTTCAGACATCCTAATATTCTAGAATTCAGCCATGCTAAAATTCTAGAACTCTGATATCAAAAGATTCTACAATTCAGACATCCTAGTATTCTAAAATTCAGACATCCTAACATTCTACAATTCAGATATGCTAGGATTCTAGAATTCTGATATTCTAAGATTCTAGAATTGAAGACTCCAAGGATTCTAGAATTCTGACATCCTATCATTCTAGAATTCAGACATTCTGGGATTGTAGAATTTAGACACCTTAAGAATCTAGAATTAAAATATCCTTGTATTCTAGAATTCAGACATCCTAATATTCTAGAATACAGACGTGCTGGGAATCTGGAATTCAGATAACCTAAGATTCTGGAATTCAGACATCCTAGTATAGTAGAAATCAGACACGCTAATATTCTAGAATTCGGTCTAGGATTCTTAGAATTCAGACATTTCTTGATTCTAGAATTCAGACATCCCAGGGTTTTTTAATTCATTTTGGACTCTAGTATTCAGTCATTCCCTATTCTAGAATTCAGATATCCAAGGATTCTAGAAATTATACCACCAAAGATTCAAGAATTTAATCACGCTTGCATTCTAGAATTCAGATATTCTACGATTCTGAAATTCGGACATCCTAGAATGCTAGAATTCTGATATCGGAAGATTCTAGGATTCTGATTTCTTAGATTCCAGAATACAGTCATATTTGTATTCTGGAATTCAGACATCCTGACATTCTAGTATTCAGACGTGCTAGGATTGCAGAATTCTGATATTGCAGGGTTCTAGAATTCAGACATTCAAGGATTCTAGAATACTGACAACTTAACATTCTAGAATTCAGACATCCAAGAATTATAGAATTATGATACGTTAAAATCTAGAATTCAGACATCTGGGTATTCTAGAATTCAGACATTCTAACATTCTAGAATTCAGACATCCTAAAATTCTAGAATTCAGATTCCTTAACAATGTAGAATTCAGATATCCAGGTATTCTATGATTCAGATATTCTAACATTCCAGAATTCAGTTATGTTAGAGTTCTAGAATTCTCATATCAAAAGATTCTAGAATTCAGACATTTTCGTATTCTGGAATTCAGACATCCTGACATTCCAGAATTCAGACATCCTAAATTTCTACAATTCTGATACCTTAAGAATGTAAACTTCAGATGTCCGTTTATTCTAGATTTCAGACATGCTAGAATTCTAGAATTCTGACATCTTAAGATTCTAGAATTCAGACATTCTAGTATTCTAGATTTCAGACATCTTAACATCCCAGAATTCAGACATCCTTGGAAACTAAAATTCTGATGTCTTAGAATTCTGGAACTTACAGATCTGAGGATTCTAGAATACAATAATTCTAGGATTCTAGAATTCAGACCATTTCACATTCTAGAATTCATACATTCTATAATACTAGGAATCCTAGATTTAAGATATACTTGGATTACAGAATTGGGACATCTTGGATTCTTGAAGTCAGTCGTCCTATGTTTCAAGAATTCAGGCATCCTAGGATTCTAGAATACTAATAACTTAAGATACTTGAAATCTGATATTTTTCGATTCTAGAATTCAAACATTCTAGTATTTTAGTATTCAGACACCCTAATATTTTACAATTCAGACATTCTAGGATTGTAGAATTCTGATTCCTTAAGAATCTCGAATTCAGGTATCCTGGTATTATAGAATTCAGACACCCTAGCATTCTACAATTCAGATATGCTAGCATTATAGAATTCTGATATCCTATGATTCTATAACTCAGACATACCAGTAGTCCAGATTTCAGATATCCTAACATTCTAGAATCAGCCATGCTAAAATTCTGGAATTCCCTTTTCAAAAGATTCTAGATTCCAGATATCCATGGATTCTAGAATTCTGATATCTTAACATTCTAGAATTCAGTCCTCCTAAGATCCAAGATTTATAATAGCTTAACAATGTAGAATTCAGACATACCAACGTTCAATAATTCAGACATACTTGGGTGCTAGAATTCTGATATCCTAAGATACTAAAATTCAGATATCCGAATAATATAGAAATCAGGCATCTTACCGTTCTAGAATTCAGTCATGCAAGGATTCTAGAATTCTGATATCCAAAGATTGTAGAATTCATACATCGTAGATTTCTACAAATCTGATAACTTAAGATTGTGGAATTCAGATATCTGGGTATTCTAGAATTCAGATTTCCTAACATTCTAGAATTCAGACATGCTAGAATTCTAGAATTCTGATATCTTTAGATTCTGGAATTCAGACGTTCTAGTATACTAGAATTCAGACATCCTAACATTCCAGAATTCTGACATCCTTGGATTCTAGAATTCTGATAACATTGGATTCTGGATTTTACACATCCAATGATTCTAGAAATCCATAATACTAAGATTCTAAAATTCAGGCTTTCTAGACTTCAGACATTCTAGAATTCTGTAAATCCAAGATTTTAGACATCCTTGGATTCTAGAAATGAGACACCATAGGATTTTTGAATTCAGTCATCCTATGTTTCAAGAATTCAAATATAATATGATTCTAGAATTCTAATGTCTTAAGATACTTGAATTCTGATATACTGAGATTATAGAATTCAGACATCCTAGTATTCTAAAATTCAAACATCCTAACATTCCACATTTCATATATGCTGGGATTCTAGAATTCTGATATACTAAGATTCTAGAATTGAGACATTCAAGGATTTTAGAATTCTCATACCTTAAGAATCAAGAATTCAGATATTCTTGTAATCTAGAATTCAAACTTCCTAACATTCTAGAACACAGACATGCTAGGATTCTGGAATTCTGATATCCTAAGATTCTGGAATTCGGACATCCTAGTATAGTAGAAATCACACATCCTAATATTCTAGAATTCGATCTAGGATTCTAGAATTCAGACATTCTCTGATTCTAGATTTCAGACATCCCAGGGTTCTTGAATTCATTCTAGGATTCTAGTATTCATATACTCCCTATTCTGAAATTCAGATATCCAACGATTCTTGAAATTTGACAAACAAGGATTCTAGAATTTAGTCACCCTTGCATTCTGGAATTCAGACATTCAGCGATTATGAAATTCGGATATACCAGGATGCTAGAATTCTGATATCCGAAGATTCTAGGATTCTGATTTCCTAAGATTCTAGAATACAAAAATACTTGTATTCTAGAATTCAAACATCCTAACATTCTAGAAATCAGACGTGTTAGCATTCTAGAATTCTGATATTTTAGGCTTGTAGTATTCAGACACTCAAGGATTCTAGAATACTGACACCTTATAATTCTAGAATTCAGACATCCCAGGATTCTAGAATACTAACACACTAACGTTCTAAAATGCAAATATCCAAGAATTCTGGAATTCTGATACTTAAAAATCTTGAATTCAGATATCTGGGTATTCTAGAATTCAGACATTTTAACATCCTAGAATTCAGACATCCTAGGATTCTATAATTCGGATACCTTAAGAATGTAGAATTCAGATATCTGGGTATTCTAGAATTCAGACATCCTAACATTAAAATATTCAGACATGCTAGAATACTAGAATTCTGATTTCTTAAGATTCTAGAATTCAGACATTCTAGTATTCTAGAATTCACACATCCTAACGTTGCAGAATTCAGACATCCTGGATTTCTACAATTCTCATATCTTATGAATGTAGAATTCAGATATCCATTTATTCTAGAATTCAGACATCCTAACATTCTAGAATTCAGACATGCTAGAATTCTAGAATTCTGATATCTTAAGATTCTAGAATTCAGAGTTTCTAGTATTCTAGAATTCAGACATTCTTGGATACTAATATTCTGATATCTCAGAATTCTGGGACATACACATTCGAGTATACTAGAATACAATAGTATTAGGATTGCAGAATACAGACCTTCTAGACTTCTATAATCCACACATTCTAGAATCCTATGAATCCTAGATTTCAGTCAGTCATCGTGGGATTGCAGAATTGGGACATCTTACGATTCGTGAATTCAGTCATCCTATGCTTTAAGAATTCATACATCCTAGCATTCTAGAATTCTGATATTCATAGATTTTTGGATTCTCATATGCTTAGATTCTAGAATTCAGATATCCTAGTATTCTAGAATTCAGACATCCTAACCTTCTAGAATTCAGACATCTTAGGATTGTAGAATTCTGATTCCTTAAGAGTCTAGAATCCAGATATCCTGATATTCTAGAATTCAGACATCCTAACATTCTAGAATTCAGATATGCTAGCATTCTATAATTCTGATATCTTAAGATTCTAGAACTCAGACCTAACTGCATTCTAGATTTCACACATCCTAACATTCTAGAATTCAGCCATGCAAAAATTCTAAAATTATGATATCAAAGGATTCCAGAATGCAGACATCCCAGGATTCTAGAATTCTGACATCTTAACATCCTAGAATTCAGTCCTATTAAGATCCAAGAATTCTAATAGCTGAAAAATCTAGAATTCAGACATCCTAATGTTCTGGAATTCATATATGCTTGGGTGCTAGAATTCTGATACTCTAAGATACTAGAATTCGGATATCCGAGTATTCTAGAAATCAGGCATACTACCATGCTAGAATTCAGACATGCAAGGAATCCATACTTCTGATATCCAAAGATTGTCGAATTCAGACAACCTAGATTTCTACAATTCTGATACCTGAAGAATGTGGAATTCAGATATGTGGGTATTCTAGAATTCAGATATTCTAACATTCTTGAAAACAGACATGCTAGAATTCTAGAATTCTGATAACTTAAGATTGCAGAATCCATACATTTAATATTCTAGAATTCAGACATCCTACCATTCCAGAATTCCAACATCCTAGGATTCTAGAATTCTGATAACTTGGGATTCTGAAACTTACACATCCGAGGATTCTAGAAATCCATAACACTAGGACTCTACAATTCAGACCTTCCAGAATTCAGACATTCTAGAATCCTATGAATACTAGATTTTAGACATCCTTGAATTCTAGAACTGAGACATCATAGGATTCTTGAATTCGGTCATCCTATGTTTCAAGATTTCAGACATATTAGGATTCTAGAATTCTGACATCCTAAGATTATTGAATTCTGATGTCCTGAGATTCTCGAATTCAGATATCATAGTATTCTAAAACTCAAACATCCTAATATTCTACAATTCAGATATGCTACGATTCTAGAATTCTGATACCCTAAGATTCTATAGTTGAGACCTCCAAGGATTCTAGAATTCTGACATCCTACCATTCTAGAATGCAGACATCCTTGGATTGTAGAATTCTGATACTTTAAGAATCTAGAATGAAGATATCCTGGTATTCCAGAACTCAGATATCCTTACATTCTCGAATGCAGACGTGCTAGGATTCTGGAATTCTGATATCCTAAGATTAGGGAATTCAGACATCCTAGTACAGTAGAAATCGGATATCCTTATATTCTAGAATTCGATCTAGGATGCTTAGAATTCAGACCTTCTCTGATTGCAAAATTCAGACATCCCAGGGTTCTTGAATTCATTCTAGGATTCTAGTATTCATACAATCCCCCTTCTAGAATTCAGATATCCAAGGATTCTAGAATTTAGATAACCAAGGATTCTAGAATTTAGTCACCTTTGCATTCTAGAATTCAGAGACTCTATGATACTGAAATTCAGACATCCTAGGATGCTAGAATTCTGATATCCGAAGATTCTAGGATTAGGATTTCATAAGATTCTAGAATACAGACATACTTGTATTCTAGAATTCAGATATCCTAACATTCTAGAATTCAGACGTCCTAGGATTCTAGAATTCTGATATCATAGGCTTCTAGAATTCAGACATTCTAAGGTTCTAAAATACTGACACCCTAGCATTCTAGAACTCAAATGTGCCCAGGTTCTAGAATACTGATATGCTAAGATTCTAGAATTCAGACATCCAAGATTTCTGGAGTTATGATACCTTAAAATCTAGAATTCAGACATATGGGTATTCTAGAGTTCAGGCATCCTAACATTCTAGAATTCAGACATCTTAGGATTCTAGAATTCGGATACCTTAAGAATGTAGAGCTCAGATATCCGGGTATTCTAGGGTTCAGACATCCTAACATTATAGAATTCTGATATGTTAGAATTCTAGAATTCTGATATATTAACAGTCTAAAATTCAGACATCCTTGTATTCTAGAATTTAGACATCCTAACATTCTACAATTCAGATATGCTCGGATTATAAAATTCTGATATCCTAAGATTCTAGAATTGAGACCACCAAGGATACTAGAATTCTGATATCCTAACATTCCAGAATTCAGACATCTTTGGATACTAAAATTCTGATATCATGGAATTCCCCAAATTACACATCCGAGGATTTTAGAATACAATAGGACTAGGATTCTAGAATTCCAACCTTCTAGATTTCTATAATTCAGACATTGTAGAATCTTATGAATCCTAGATTTCAGACACACTTGAATTCCAGAATTGGGACATCTAGAATTCTTGAATTCAGTCGTCCAATATTTCAAGAATTCAGACATTCTAGCACTCTAGGATTCTGACATCTAAGATTCTTGAATTCTGATATCTTTAGTTTCTAGAATTCATACATCCTAGTAGACTATAATTCAGACATCCTACCATTCTAAAATTCAGACATCCTAGGATTGTAAAATTCTGATTCCCTACGAAGCTAGAATTCAGATATCCTGGTATCCTAGAATTCAGGCATCTTTACATTACAGAATTTAGATATGCTAGCATTCTAGAATTCTGATATACTACGATTCTTGTATTCAGACCAACCAGTATTCTAGATTTCTTACATCCTAATATTCTAGAATTCAGCCATAATAAAATTCTAGAATTCTGATATCAAAAGCTTCTACAATTCAGATAACCTAGTATTCTAAAATTCAGACACCTTAACATTCTACAATTCAGATATGCTAGGATTCTAAAATTCTGATATCCTAAGATTCTGGAATTGAGACCTCCAAGGATTCTTGAATTCCAACATCCTATCATTCTAGAATTCAGACATCCTAGGATTGTAGAATTCTGATACCTTAAGAATCTAGAATTCAGATATCCTGGTATTCTAGAATTCAGACATACGAACATTCTAGAATACAGACGTGCTGAGAATCTGGAATTCAGATATCCTAAGATTCTGGAATTCAGGCATCCTAGTATAGTAGAAATCAGACACCGTAATATTCTTGAATTCGGTCTAGGATTTTTAGAATTCAGACACTCTCTGATTCTAGAATTCAGACATTCCAGGGTTCTTTAATTCATTCTAAGATTCTAGTGTTCATACATTCCCTATTCTAGAATTCAGATATCCAAGGATTCTAGAAATTAGATAACCAAGGATTCTAGAATTTAGTCATGCTTGCATTCTAGAATTCAGACATTCCATGATTCTGAAACTCAGAAATCCTAGGATGCTAGAATTCTGATATCGGAAGATTCTAGGATTCTGATTTCCTAAGACTCCAGAATACAGTCATATTTGTATTCTGGAATTCAGGCATCGTAACATTCTAGTATTCAGACGTGCTAGAATTCTAGAATTCTGATATTGTAGGCTTCTAGAATTCAGACATTCAAGGATTCTAGAATATTGACACCTCAACCTTCTAGAATTCAGACCTCCCAGGATTCTAGAATACTAACACCCTAACACTCTAGAATTCAGACATCCAAGAATTCTAGAATTCTGATAAATTAAAATCTAGAATTCAGACATCTGGGTATTCTAGAATTTAGATATTCTAACATTCTGGAATTCAGACATCCTAAGATTCTAGAATTCGGATTCCTTAAGAATGTCGAATTCAGATATGTGGGTATTCTAGAATTCAGACATCCTAACGTTCCAGAATTCAGACATCCTAAATTTCTTCAATTCTGATACCTTAAGAATGTAGAGTTCAGATATCCGTTTATTTTAGAATTCAGACATCCTCACATTCTAGAATTCAGGCATGCCAGAATTCTAGAATTCGGATATGTTAAGATTCTAGAATTCAGACATTACAGTATTCTAGATTTCAGATATCCTAACATTCCAGAATTCAGACATTCTTGGATACTAAATTTCTGATGTCTTAGGATTCTGAAAATTACGCATCCATGGATTCTAGAATAAAATAATGCTAGGATTCTAGAATTCAGACCTTTTCAAATTCTAGAATTCAGACCTTCTAGAATACTAGGAATCCTAGATTTCAGATATACTTGGATTCCAGAATTGGGACATCTTGGATTCTTGAAATCAGTCGTCCTATGTTTCAAGAATTCAGGCATCCTAGGATTCTAGAATGCTGATATCCTAAGGTACTTGAATTCTGATATATTTCGATTCTAGAATTCAGACATCCTCACATTTTAGAATTCGGACATCCTAGCATTGTAGAATTCTGATTCCTTAAGAATCTAGAATTCAGATATCCTGGTATTCTAGAATTCAAACATCCTAACATTCCAGAATTCAGATATGCTAGCATTATAGAATTCTAATATCCTAAGATTCTAGAACTCAGACATACCAGTAGTCTAGATTTCAGATATCCTAACATTCTAGAATTCAGTCATGCTAAAATTCTAGAATTCTCTTATCAAAAGATCCTAGAATTCAGATATCCACGGATTCTATAATTCTGACATCTTAACATTCTAAAATTCAGTCCTCCTAAGATCCAAGATTTCTAATAGCTGAAGAATATAGAATTCAGACATAGTAACGTTCTAGAATTCAGACATGCTTGGGTACTAGAATTCTGATATCCTAAGATACCAAAATTCGGATATCTGCATAATCTAGAATTCAGGCATCCTACCATTCTAGAATTCAGTCATGCAAGGATTCTAGAATTCTGATATCCAAAGGTTGTAATATTCAGACATTGTAGATTTCTACAAATCTGATACTTTAAGAATGTGGAATTCAGATATCTGAATATTCTAGAATTCAGATTTCCTAACATTCTGGAATTCAGACATGCTAGAATTCTAGAATTCTGATATCTTTAGATTCTGGAATTCAGACATCCTAGTATTCTAGAATTCAGACATCCTAACATTCCAGAATTTCGACATCCTAGGATTCTAGAATTCTGATAACGTTGGATTCTGGACTTCACACATCCAAGGATTCTAGAAATGCATAATGTCAAGATCCTAGAATTCAGGCCTTCTAGAATTCAGACATTCTAGAATCCTATAAATCCAAGGTTTTAGACATCCTAGGATTCTAGAAATGAGACATCACGGAATTTTTGCATTCAGTCGTCCTGTGTTTCAAGAATGCAGATCTACTACGATTCTAGAATTCTGATATCCTAAGATACTTGAATTCTGATATCCTGAGATTCTATAATTCAGACATCCTAGGACTGTAGAATTCTGATACCTTAAGAATCTAGAATTCAGATATTCTGGTAATCTTGAATTCAGACATCCTAACATTCTAGAACACAGACATGCTAGGATTCTGGAATTCTGATATCCTAAGATTCTAGTGTTGAACCTCCAAGGATTTTAGAATTCTGACATCCTATCATTCTAGAATTCAGACATCCTAGGACTGTAGAATTCTGATACCTTAAGAATCTAGAATTCAGATATTCTGGTAATCTTGAATTCAGACATCCTAACATTCTAGAACACAGACATGCTAGGATTCTGGAATTCTGATATCCTAAGATTCTTGAATTCAGACATCCTAGTATAGTAGAAATCACACATCCTAATATTCTAGAATTCGATCTAGGATTCTAGAATTCAGACATCTCTGATTCTAAATTTCAGACATCCAGGGTTCTTGAATTCATTCTAGGGTTCTAGTATTCGTACAATCCCCCTTCTAGAATTCAGATATCCAAGGATTCTAGAAATTAGATAACCAAGGATTCTGGAATTTATCACCCTTGCACTCTAGAATTCAGAGACTCTACGATACTAAAATTCAGACATCCTAGGATGCTAGAATTCTGATATCGGAAGATTCTAGAATTCTGATTTCCTACGATTCTAGAATACAGAAATACTTCTATTCTAGAATTCAGACATCCTAACATTCTAGAATTCAGACGTGCTAGGATTCTGGAATTCTGATATCATAGGTTTGTAGTATTCAGATATTCAAGGATTCTAGAATACTGACACCATTACATTCTAGAATTCAGACATCCCAGGATTCTAGAATACTAACACGCTAACATTCTAAAATTCAGACATCCAAGAATTCTAGAATTCTGATACCTTAAAATCTAGAATTCAGATATCAGGGTATTCTAGAATTCAGACATTCTATCATTCTAGAATTCAGGCATCCTAGGATTCTAGAATTCACATACCTTAAGAATGTAAAATTCTGATATCCGGGTATTCTAGAATTCAGACATCCTCACTTTAAAGAATTCAGACATGCTAGAATTCTAGATTTCTGATATCTTAAGATTCTAGAATTCAGACATTCTAGTATTCTAGAATTCACACATCCTAACGTTGCAGAATTCAGACATCCTGGATTTCTACAATTCCGATACCTTAAGAATGTAGAATTCAGACATCCTAACATTCTAGAATTCAGACATGCTAGAATTCTAGAATTCTGATATCTTAAGATTCTAGAATTCAGACTTTCTAGTATTCTAGAATTCAGACATCCTAACATTCCAGAATTCACACATCCTTGGATATTAATATTGTGATATCTTATTCTAAACAGTTGCCTCACATGTATGTATAGAAAGATTAATTTAAAATAAAGACTCATAGTGGTTTCATGGCTAAACTTAGACTTTTTTTGACAAAATTTAAAGGTGAAAATCTGGCCCAAAGCAAAGTTGAAAGTTTTTATATGCTAAAAGTGCCTGCTGTGATTCTCCTGCAATTTGCAATGATGGCCACTCCACCTTGTAGTCTGTTTAAAATTCCATGCTTTCACTGTCATAGCCTGGTTTTGATTCCTGGTGGGGAATTAGTCACTTTGGTTGGATATTTATGTGGTTTCTCTCTATGTATATATATATAATATATCCACTGTATATATATATATATATATATATATGTGTGTGTGTATATATATAGATATATAAATGTGTATATATATATTGATATATATATGTGTGTATATATATATGGATATATATATGTGTGTATATATATGGATATATATATGTGTGTATATATATGGATATATATATGTGTATATATATGGATATATTTATGTGTGTATATATATGGATATTTATATGTGTGCATATATATGGATATATATGTGTGTAGATATATAGATATATATGTGTGTGTATATATATGGATATATATGTGTGCGTATATATATGGATATATATGTGTGCGTATATATATGGATATATATGTGTGCGTATATATATGGATATATATGTGTGCGTATATATATGGATATGGATGTGTGCGTATATATATGGATATGTATGTGTGCGTATATATATGGATATGGATGTGTGCGTATATATATGGATATGCATATGTGCGTATATATATGGATATGTATACGTGTGTATATATATGGATATGTATATGTGTGTATATATACGGATATGTATATGTGTGTATATATATGGATATATATATGTATATCCATAATGAATATATATATGTGGGGAATTAGTCACTTTGGTTGGATATTTATGTTTTTTTCTCTATATATATATATATCCACTGTATATATGTGTGTATATATATATATATCCATATATATGGATATGGATATATCTATCCATATATGTATACATATACATGGATATCATGTATATGGATACATATATAGATATCTATATATATATATATATATATATATATATATAAAACCATATATACAGTGGATATATAGAGAGAGAAAAATCACATAAGTATCCAACCAAAATGACTATAATAGCTATATATATGGATATATATCCATATATATATCCACATATACAACCATATATACAGATATATAAACGTATATATATATATTCATATATATATATCCTTGTATAATGGATATATATATCTGTATATATACGTATATATCCATATATATATCTCCATTTTGTATATATATGTATACACATTGAATAAATGAATATATAAAAGCATATATATATAGCTATTATATAAATATATATCCATTGTATAAATTAATATAAATGGATATTGTATAAAAGTACATATATATATACATATATATACACATTTATTTCAGGTTCAGTGTGCACATGTGCAGTATTGCTACATGGAGGAATTATATGTTGCTGGAGTTTGGTGTACAAATGATTTTATCACCCAGGTAGTGAGCATAGAACCTAACAGGTAGTTTTTTAACCCTCACCATTCTCCTACCTTCCGTTTTCAAGTGGGTCCCCGTGTCATTTATTTCCATGTTTTATTTCTTGTTTTTTTCTGTCTTTAGGGGTACACAGGGATTTCGGGCTTTTGTGTATAGATGGTCAGCTGAGAAGTTGACACCCTAAAGAATATGGCTGAATAGATGTGAGTTGTATCCTATTTGCAGGTTGCAAAACTTTGCTTTCCTGGAGCTGTCTTTGGAGTGATTCTGGATCTTTTGAGAACTGCTCTGCACCTCTTTGGAGATTTTATGTGCAACCTTGATTATGACATAACCTTGGTTAAGGCTTACTGAACTTGATGAGTCACTTGAAAGAGTACCGTTGGTTTAAAACATTTCAAAGCCAGGAATATTAGCTGCTTGCTCTGGTTATTAACAAATCCTGGTGAGGATGTGGAGGAAAGGGAACCTTTGTACACTGTTGGTGGGACTGCAGATTAGTACAACCACTATGGAGAATAGTTTGGAGGTTTCTCAAAAAGCAAAAAACTGAGCTACCATATGATTCAGCAATCCCACTGCTGGGTGTACATCCAAAAGAAAGAAAGCCAGTATTATCAAAAAGATACCTGCACTCCAATGTTTGTTGCAGCACTGTTTATAATAGCCAAGATTTAAAAGCAACCTAAGTGTCCATCAACAGATGAATGGATGAAGAAAATGTTGTACTTATACAAAACGGAGTACTATTCAGCCTTAAAAAGAATGAGATCCTGTCATTTGTAACAACGTGGTTAGAACTGAAAATAATTAAGTGAAATAGGAACAGAAAGACAAACATCACATGTTCTCACTTATTTGTGGGATCTAAAAATCAAAACAACTGAACTCATGAACGTAGAGCATAGAAGGATGGTTATCAGAGAGTGGAAAGGGTAGTGGAGGGATTGGGAGGTGGGCATGGTTAATAGGTAAAAAATAAGTTCAGAAAAATAAATAAGACCTACTATTTGATAGTACATTATGGTGACTATAGTCAATAATATATTATGCATTTTAAAATGACTTAAAGAGTGTGGCTGAATTGTCTGTAACTTAAAGGATAAATGCGTGTGGCAAGATACTCCATTCTCCATGATGTTCTTATTTCACATGGCACATCATCGAAACATCTCATGAATCCTATAAATATATACACCTTGCTGTGTACCCACAAAAATTAAAAATTAAAAATAATAAAAGAAAAATAATGTAATAATATTTTGCTGACAAAATAGTGACAGTTGTTTTCTGTCACCATTAAATAAAAATATACACAAAGTAGGTATAAAACTTATACATATTTGCTATTTCTGAATCAAATCAAATCAGTCAACCAGCTACACCATATATTATTACAGGGATGAAGGTATTTTTAAAATAGCTCTACTAATGATAGAAATGTTCCAACTCTTACAGAAAGATAGAACATCTATCAGACTGATTTTCAAATTATACTAGAGAATCTACAGAAAACAGATTGTATGGCTTCATACATCAAAATTCAACAATGATGAACAGTGAGAATTGCATACAATTAATTTAGGAAAACTTATGCATTGGCTTATGGTCTTGGACATCCATTATTTCCCCACAAGTTAAACTCATGACTCAGTAATTATTTCCTCTTTTCTGCATGCATTTGGTCCTGGTCAGTTTGTGGCCCAGGAATTTTTAAGAGTACTAAATCTGTCTATTGATCAACAGACAATAGATTCTGCTCACACATTGAAATATAAACTACTCACCTGATTTCCTTCTGCTGCTGGGACAATGGGCTAAGGTTTGTGTTCACAACAACAAATGAGTGCATAGAGGTCTAAGATATAGGCTCATGATTCTATGACTTTACTTCACCAGAGAATGGCAATTATCATCTCACCTGTAGATACAAGGACAGTACATATTTGATGAGTTAAAGTTATTTTTGTAAAACTTTGAGTTCCTAATTACAAAAAAAAAAAAAAGAAAAAATTACAACTTTCCACAAAGCATCTTAAAAGACATGAAAATGGGAGAGGCTGTGTTTTCCCTGATCCCGGAGGCAGACAGGGGCTCACATGGAGAAAGAACAGAAAATGCTGAGTCTGAGACCTGAGAGACTGATAGCAAAGCACGCATATCTTACTGAATTCTATGCTTCCCTGAGATCAGCCTCTGCAGAAAAACCAATTTTCAGTTAACCCCCAAATCCCTGAGCCAAACTATTAGTGAATTGTAAATAGATAAGACCACACAAACAGCTTGAGAAGGAAGTGTCAATAGGATACAGTGTGGAGAAGAACTTAAAGACAAATATTAAAATGAAAAATAGGGACAAAATTGTGTGATTCAATGTAAATTAACATTAATATGTGGCTCATATATATTCTAGGAATATATATCTTAAGATCATTACCCAATAAAGATACTAAATTAAATAACATTCATAGAAGAAAGAAAATATTTATTAAATATTTGTTTTCCACCCAAGAAAGCACCAAATTCATATTGTCTAGAAGAAAATTTTACTCATGAAGTAATTAATATACCAATACTGCTTAAATTATTTAAAGTTATAAAGTAACCAATCTTCCAAATACTTGTTATGAAGGATATATGAAAGTGATATGATAACTTTACTTGTTTGATGTCGTACAGAATATTATACATAATTAGAACATATTACTATGAAAGTAAATTTTAAGAAAATTTTTCTTTATGCTTTATTGAATATTTATTTATTTTTATTAGATTTTATTATATTTTATTAGACTTTAGATTCTGGGGTACATGTGCAGATCATGCAGGATGGTTGCACAAGTACACACATATCAATGTGATTTGCTGCTTCCATCCCCCCGTCACCTACATCTGGCATTTCTCCCCATGTTATCCCTCCCTGACCACCCCACGCGCCCCCACTGTCCCTCCCTTGGCACCCCCCAACAGACCCCAGTGTGTGATGTTCCCCTCCCTGTGACCATGTGTTCTCATTGTTCATCACTCTCCTATGAATGAGAACATGCGGTGTTTGATTTTCTGTTCTTGTGTCAATTTGCTGAAAATCATGGTTTCCAGGTTCATCCATGTCCCTACACAGGACACAAATTCATCATTCTTTATGGCTGCATAACATTCCATGGTGTATACATGCCACATTTTCATTGTAACCTATTTCCATAGTACATAGTACATTTACTGCTGAGCTGAGATGTTACTGCCATTAATAAAGCTCTATTACCTGCAATTGTCCCATTTTCTCTGGGAACCCTGAGAACAATCACATGTGATTGTGATAAGTCTTTAGTGGCTCCCTTGCCTGGTGAAAGTGACCAACTAAAGAATTATCTGGGGGGCTCCTCTCCACACTGGGCCCACAGGAGAAAAAAGCTTGTGAAGAGTTCTGGGCCAGAACCCTACATGGGGCACTGAGATGGGTCACTTTAAGGTACCATTGTATACCTCTTAATTGTATATCTCTTAATCTATACCCCAAAGTGATGCAGACAGAAAGTACCACATGTCTTCAGAAAAATAAAGTAAAAACATGTTTGGAAAGAGGAATCATCTTTGGTTGTGAAAGATACTATCTTCTTCAGAGGCTGTGCTAAAATCAAAACTAACAGATGATGTATGCCTGGGATAAAACTGGTTATTTGTTAACAGATACTGGTGAGGCTGCAGAGAAAAGGAAAATCCTTTTCACTGTCACTGGGAATTTAAATTAGGTCAGCCACTATGGAAATCAGTTCAGAGATTTCTCAAAAAATGTACAACAGAGCTACTAATTGACCCAGCAATCACATTACTGAGCATGTACCCAAAAGAAAATAAAACATTCTTCTTAAAGACACATGCAAACCTGCACAGTCAGCATCTCTATCTAAAATAAAAGCTGAAATTGATTTTTAAATTGTTTGTGAAAAATTTTCACCCATGGCAGGGATGAAGAAGAACATTCTTGCTAAGGTCAAGAGGTGCACATCCCAACGCAGCCCCGGAGGCAGGGCTGCGAATGAAAATGAGTTAGTTACTTAGACACAGCTGCTGATTCTTGAATTTCATATTTTTCCCAGGATGTCTTTATCATTTTTTTTACTCTTCTATGTTCAGACACATGCCCTCAAAGGTGACATTGGCTCCAGAATGAGAAAGTCATCACTGTCCTTTGGTCAAGGTAGAGGGAGTTATGTAATTCCAAAATCTTCCATATTTAATGACAGAAATCAAAAAAGAACTGAACAAATGGAGAAGATACATCATATTCATAAATAAAAAACCTCAATATTGTCAGGATGTCAGTTCTTCCCAATGTATAGATTCAATGCAATTCTAATAAAAATGGAAGCAAATTATTTTTTGGATATAGAAAATCTAATTCTATAGTTTATATGGAGAAGGAAAAGACCTTGAATAGCTAACATAATATTGAAGGAGAACAAAGTTGGAGGAAATACAGGCACTAGTCAACTTTAAGACTTAATGTAGTCTACTACAGCCAAGCAAATTAACATAGCATCCCACATAGTTACCATTTAAATATATTATTATTTTAAATAGCAAATAAAAAATGTATATATTTATGGTTAATAATGTGACATTTTGTCTATGTATATATTGTGCAATAAATAAACCAAGCTTATTAATATAAAAAAATACTTACTGTAAAGCTATGATTATCAAAGTAGTGTCATATTGATGAAAGAGTACATATAGACAGAATAGTGAAATGAGAGTTGGGAAATAGACACACATCCATATATTTAATTAATCTTATGAAAAATAAAGGAAATATGATAAAACAAAGTTAGGGTTCTTCAGAAAGTGGTGCTGGAACAACTGAGTAGCCACATGTTAAAAAAAGTGAGTCACATCCTCCCATCTCACCAAAATTAACTCAAAATGAATCAGGCCTAAATGTCCAATAGGAAACTATACAATTTAGGGTAAATAAAAGGAGAAAATTTAGACCCCATTGGGTTTATCTATAAAAAATAAAAACAACAAAGTTGCAGCACATAAAAGAAATAATGTAAGGGTTACTTGATTAAAATGTAACATTTTGTTCTGTTAAAGCCACTGAAAATGAAGACAAGTCACAGACTGAAAGTAAATATTTGCAGAAATATATTTGAATGACAAATTTTATCCAGAATATACCAATAGTCTTAAAATGGAATAATAAGAAACAAACAACACAATTAAAAAGTGAACTAAAGACTGTAACAGGCATTTCGCCAAATAAAATATATGAATAATAAAAAATAAACATATGTGATGACGCTCCACATAATATATCCTTAGGGAAATGCAGTAATGAGCTAACACTGCACATCTAGTGGGATGACCAAAAGCAAGAACATGGTCACCCACTTTAATCACATAGTCCCTATCACATAATTAGTGGGCACTGTGGGTTTTAACTCTGCAAGCTTGGTGTGTAAAGAATTCCACATAGATATGGTACAGTGACTAGAAGTATTTATTTATTTATTTATGAGACAGTCTCTGTTGCCCAGGCTTGGAGTGCAGGGGCACAAATAACCAAATAATAACTCAAATTCAGAAGACCGAAAACATCAAATGCTGTCGAGGATGTGGAGCAACAGGCCTTTCATTACTTGTTTGTGGCACAATCCCAGGTCACTGTAACCACGAACTCCCGGGCCCAAGTGATCCTCCCTCAATCAATCTCCCAAGTAGCTGGGGCCACAGACATGCACCACCATGCCTGGCTGATTTGTTTTATTTTGTAGAGATGAAGTCTCCCTTTGTTGTCTAAGCTGGTCTTAACCTCCTGGGATCAAGTGATTCTCCTATCTGGGTCTCCCAAAGTGCTGGAAGTACAGGCATGAGGCACTGTACCCAGCCTGGAAGTCTTTTAATAGGATGATTTCAATGTAACTGTTTCCTCATCTACTCTACTCAGCTAAGTCTCCCTCTCAGCCCAAGGGAGAGAACAGCAGCTCAGCCCCATCCAGGATAACTGCAGATTACCCAGCGCCACCGCCATTCTCCAGATGCAGGTCAAGGGTCCTGCATTCTCCAGATACCGGTCAAGATGCAGAAGGAACCCTGAGACCCGGCAGTGGGTGCACTCAGCAACCTTGAAACTCTCCAAATGGGACCCGTCATCTGTGCCCCTGTCTGAGCTGTAGCTGCTACCAGCACTTGGCACATAGGCAAATATACCCGAGCAACCCAAACTCCCCGCTTCCCCTCTGGGCCTAAGCAACCTGGACTGGGGTGAGACTCCGCTGCTGGCTCAAGTCAGTCGGTCCGCCCCATGTCTGCACCAGGGCAGGAACCGCCGCTCATCCCCATCCTGGCGGCTGCACAGTGCCCGGAACCCGCAACCCAGCGCTCTGGGAGTGAGCCAAGGAAGAGCCTGGCCTAGAGTGGGAGGGCGTGCGCCACATGGCGACCCAGGGGCTGCAACCTCGACCCTGCCGGCACCACCAACAGCGCTGATCCTAGGGCCAGAGGCCTCCATGGCGCCTAGGTCAGAGGGTGGGTCGCCAGCTGCAGGAGGGCGGTAATCGACTCTCAGCGCCACCCCAGAGGCTGCAGGGTGCCCAGGGCCAGGGCCCAGCTCCTGGATCGCGGGTTGAGGAGGGGCCAGGGGAGGCTCTGTCAAGCGGGCTGTGTGGCAAGGTGTCCCTCCACGTTCCGCTCCAGCGAGCCTCGCCAGCCCAGCAGCGCCTCACCGGCAGGTGCCACCTGCATGCAGTGCCCGTTGGAGCGCCGCCAGGGCGGTTTCCCACCTCGCGCGTCTCCTCAACCCGCTGAGCTGCGCATGCGCCGCTGCCTAACGACGCTGCTCAACGAATGTCTCCCGGGAGCTACCAGTGTCCCGGGGCTTGGCCAGACCAAGAGTCCTACTGGTGTGGAGCCGGGTGTGGGGACTGAAGAAGGGCGAGGGCGAGCGACTGGGGCTGGGGAAGGGCGAGCGGGAGGCAGGGCTCTCGCTGGAAGGGGGCCGCAGCCGTAGAGAAGCTCTCGGCAGCCACTGTCGAGGGCGTGTCGGACCCGCCGCGCCGAAGCCCCTTCAGTCAGCTGGTCTACACCAGCAACTACTCTTATGCGACCCACCATGGGGATCTCAGGAAGATCCAAGAAGCTGCCTGGCAGGGCCAAGACCGGAAGCTGCAGAAGATGATGAAGAAGAAGAAGACAATGGACCTGAACATACGAGACGCGAAGAAGAGGTACCAGGTCCTGCCTGAGCCGGGGCTGCAGGAGGAGGTGGCGGCTGTGTGAGGATCGCCCCTTCAGAGTGCAGGGCTGGGGGGCCTGGGGAAAAGGGGAGCCAGTGGAGGAGTTGGGTTGGCCGTCCTGGGCCCTGGGGTCTGGGCCTTCGTCCTGGGCAGGGCAGGTCCCCCAGGACGGGGATGACGGCGCCCTGCAGTGGGAGAGGCCCTGGCCACCTTAAAATCAGCCCCAAACTCTAGCTGCTTTCCCTTCACTCCGACTTCCTGTCACAGAGCATTGTCTAGAGAATTTTAAAGTGATTCAACTCACAAAATTAACTACACACAGTGTTTTACTTTTAACGTACAGGTTTTAAAAGACAATGTTAGACACTTTATGGAATAGTGCATAATGAAATAATTCCCATAATATATGAACTTCTTGGCAAAAAATTCTTTGGATAAAGTCCAATATCCATTTTAATATCAATGAATGTCTATGTAAAGATGTTCTTTGCTGAGGGACCTTAGAAGGAAACTTTGAGGTGTGAAGATGATTTTTGTTTTTCTCAAAGTGTGAGCTTTTCATCACTTTTACACAAACCAAATAAAGTTATCAATGTTTTAACATTTTTTAAATTGCACATGCTGCCTTTTACTATTGTGATAACATTTAAAAAACTTGTAATGGAGTAGAAAATCTTGCCCCTCTAGAAATGAAAATATGCTATTAATTTGCACAAAATGGGCTGGGCGTGGTGGCTCATGCCTGTAATCCCAGTACTTTGGGTTGCTGAGGCCGGTGTATTACCTGAGGCCTGAAGATCAAGACTAGCCTGGCCCATATGGTGAAACCCCGTCTCTACAAAACTATAAAAATTCGACGGAAATGATGTCAGGTGCCTGTAACCCCAGCCACTTGGGAGACTGGGGCAGGAGAATCATTTGAACCCAGAAAGCAGAGAGGCAGATGTTGCAGTGAACTGAGAACCCGCCACTGCACTCCAGCCTAGGTAACAGATTGAAACTGTCTCTCTCAAAAAAACAAAAAAACAAAAGCAAAAACAAAAAAACAACAACAAAAACCCCACAAAATGTTTGCTAACAGTTGAAAAGACACGTACATGAATCCAACAGAATACAAAATCCATAAACACCCAAATATATGAAATGAGTGCCCTTTGGAGGAAACTAGATGTTTATGCCACAAAATAAGTTCCTGATGGAATATAGATTAAAAGGTGTTAATATACTGAGAAAAGTACCAGAAGAAAACATAAATGCCTAATTACACAGGTACATTTTTATATTGACAGCTAAGGAGCTTAGAAGCAAGCACTCTGAAGGTTAATTTAGCAAAACAAAAATTAAATCACCCTGCAGATGAGAAAAAATAAAAGGCAGCATACATGTAAAATATTTACTATACATTTATGTGCATGTGTGAATACATATTAGATTTAAAATTCTTCATTTTGTAGAAAATTCACTCAACCAAAAACTCTCTGATTTAATATTGGGCAATTAAATTAGAGATCTGAATTACATATCTAAAAAAGTACTTTGCTTCTAATTTAAAATTAGGCAAATTACTTAAGATCTGCAGGTGACCTGTACACACCGGGGACAGTATTTAGTTTTCCTGGTTAGAGAAGGCATTTAAGTTAAAACAGGAATCAGTACTGTTTTCTATTCATAAAGTTTGTGACTATAAAGAGCAGTGATATTTATACTGCTGCTTAAAGTTTAAGTTGCAGATGACTTTTCAAATAGATAATTTGGTGGTAAGTACCATATTAAAAAAATTATATATGCCCAGTGGTGATCAATTCAATTATACTGAAATATTTTTAGAAAATAATGAAGCATACACACAATTTCTTTTCTGAGCATGGCTTAAAATATCAATGTATTAAGAATTCATAGATTGGCTCTTATAAATACATTTCGATGAATTTATAGCATGGGATAATATATGAACACTGAAGGTAGAAAAATGTACACAAATATATTGATATTTGAAAATGTATTTTGGTGTTCAAATGAAAGTAAAGTTCAGTTTAATTATACATACACACAGACTACGGTCTTGTGTTATCTGAAATTATGTACAAAATATGATAAAATTTGTTATTGAGGGCATTTGTTTTAATATAAAACATTATTTCTTTGTATTATCTTTGATTTTTGCATTGAGAAAACAATCACAATTGTACCATTTTACTTAAAATGCTGTCTTTGTTAACTAGTAGTAATAATTATAATATCTAACAATTACTGAGCTGTTACATGTGCTATGAACTCTTTGCAATACTTTGCATTGATTCTCATTGAGGCATCACTGTGATATCCTGTGACATAACTGCTGTATTCATCCTCACTTCATCAATGAGAAGACTGAGGCACAGAAAGGTTAAGTGATAGCTAGTAAGTGAAAGACCTTAAAGTAATATTCAAGCCCAAGTTGAACTGAATCCAAAGGCCAAGTTCCTTCTATTCAAATAGGCCACTCTTGGATTAATGTGTTGAGTTATAAGATCCAATGAACGTTGTACTTTCTGCAGCAGAATATTAATTATTTGTTTTGAAGTCAGAGAAAGAGCATGGTATTTAATGTTTACAGATACATAAATCATTGTATATTTTGAGACAGTGGATAAATCATTGAATATTTTGAGACAGTGGACTAAACTTTCCTAAAAGATCCTCTCACTCTCATAGGACTCCTCTCCACTTGGCCTGTGCCTATGGCCATGAAAAAGTAGTAACTTTACTGGTAGGCGGGAAGTGCTTGCTTAAGGTCTGTGATGGCAAAAACAGGACATCGCTGATGAAGGTAAATAGTAGCCGGTGCTTTCAGCAGGAGATGGATTTGGTTTAAATACACAGAATGAAAATGAACTTATCTCATTGAAATACAGCTAGTTTGTGAAACTGATGAAATATTTTGATTTCCTATAATTTAAAATTTACTTCTTGCTTTAATACTGACAGGCTTTACAATGCCAGAGGGAGGCTTGTGCAAATATTCTGGTAGATTCTGGTGTTGATCCAACTATTGTAGATGTGTATGGCAACACGGCTCTCTACTATGCAGTTTACAGTGAGAGCTTGTCATTGGTGGCAAAACTGATGTCCTGTGGTGCAGACATTGAAGTGAAGAACAAGGTAGACGTTAACCAATGTTATTTTCAAAATGTTTGAAATCCATTTGTTTTAACATTAACATATGTAAGTGTTTTTGTATTTAAAAGCTGTAGCATTGCTTGAATGAAAATAATTTGAAAGAATTGTCTAAGATTTTACTTTATTAATATTTTTACAAGAACTATTAGAGAGTATGGCTTTTCTGTTCACTTATGATAAATGTTTGAATTTGCTAAATGAAAAACTTTAAAAAATATTCTTTCCCACCCAAGTTGTTTTTTCTTTCTAATTAGTGTAAAACTACAGGAAAGCAAAATTTTCCTGGATAAATTGAGTCAACATGTAACTTTAGGAGACATGCAGAAATCTGGATTTCCTCTTAAAGGTTTGAATCTGGTGTCTCTTGAGCCCATACGACTGTTTGGTATGCTATGAAGAGATTCTAGCTTTACACAAAGCATATGTTTTCCAGGTTACTGCTGTGCCCACCTAGGTACATCACATACTCAAGTTACCTCTTCTGCCTCTGTCAATATTTCAGGTATCAATTCCTCTCTCATACTATATTTTGTTAAAGATTTCAAGGTATTCAAAACAGTTGATAGATGTTTGTAATATATAGTTTATATTCTACATGAATTCATTAATTATGCTGTTGACTTCTAGAATTTAGATTTCTAAACAAAGATTTTTCTTTATATAAACCATAAACAAATATATTTAATTTGAATGCCTTTAAGCCTTTTTAGATCAATCATGTTTATATCTGAATAGGTTATGCATTTTGCAGAACATATTATATCTTTCTTCTCAGAATTGTCCCTTAAAACTCAAGTGATTCAGTGGCTTCTATTATGCTAATTCATATGAATGAGTTAGAACTTTCATTAATGAACCATTTGATTCATATTTCTGATATTTTGCCAAAAAATAAGTAGCAATTACAATACACACCAGAATAAAAATGAATTATTGCATTTAAGAAGTAAATATGCATTAGGATCCTAGAATTATCATTAGAATTGAGAATAAACTTTTATACTGAATTTCTAATAGCTGAGATAAAATTCTATCATTTTGTAATATGAGAAATTCCATGAAACATTTAATAATAAGCAATCAAAATGCATTTGAAGCCAATATCTTTTAATTAGAGCCCACTTCCTTAGTGACTTATTTAGAGCAGGAGTGTCTGACATTGGCATCTGGGATCTTGGGATCATTGATCAAAGAAAATCAAGTGAGTTTGTATCACCCAGTGGAGACCTCCATTTCTCTTGGGAAGCTTTCAAAACCAGATTCTTGAAATTCTAATTTGTCAAATGTTAATGTTTGCCAAAAATATATATATTGTCAAGTAAGGCTTAGGCAAAGTTCAAGTCATTTCTTGAATAATGGACATTTAATTCACAGTTTTATAATATTTCTTGAATTTAGATAATGGTGAAATCTGTTGGGGTACAGTGCTTCTGGTAAGGTAATTATTCCTTGGAATACAGTTTAAGAAACACTGCTCTACAAGTAATAATTTAGATTACTAATTTAATTAAAAAAAAGTTTTTACTACTATGTCTTAGTGTTTAAGGCTATAGAGATAAAAGATACAGCCCCATACCCTCAAGAAACTCTTGGTTTAGATGGGAAACAAATCATTACAATATAATAATTTTTTGAGATATTCAGAGTTAGTGAGGTTATGTAGAGGCTGAATGTTTCCAAGGGAAAGTGCAGTGGATGGGAAAGCACAGAAAAGGCAGAAGAAGGGACTGCTATTGATTTACCTCCTATTTTACGTGTTTAAGTTCATAGGATATTACATAAGATATTCAATTTAGCTGAGAAATATGTAATTTCATGAATTATAAATTGTTTTTACTGTTTTACAGGCTGGCCTCACACTACTTTTA
The DNA here is from genome assembly GCA_004027715.1 of Plecturocebus donacophilus. Lineage (NCBI taxonomy): Eukaryota > Metazoa > Chordata > Mammalia > Primates > Pitheciidae > Plecturocebus > Plecturocebus donacophilus. The sequence continues at coordinate 56,938 of PVKP010005802.1, forward strand.
CTGGCCATAATAAAAAGAAGTGAGCAAATTGTGAAATTTTTACTGACAAAAAATGCAAATGCAAATGCAGTTAATAAGTTTACATGGTATAGTAGCTCTTTTTAAAAAAATTAAAAACACTTGAGTAGTGTTCTAGTGTAATTAATCTCATCAGAAATATTACATTGATAACATTTACTTAAAATTATTAGATTATAGTGAGAAATATCAACACAGTGTATCAGGAAGAAAAGTAATTATTTCGACTGACCAAAATAAAGAACAGCATATAGTAGGATTTATCTTCTCTTATTATATTGGCTGATTCTTATTTGTAATCTGATGTTTTTGGTTGCATTATCTTCTATTAGCCAAGGTGGTTCAGTATTAATTTTAAAAAGTATGAACTTTTCTAGTTTTTAATTTAATGTTGAATGATTAATATTTTCATAATATTTTTCTAACTTCTGTTTTAATACACTTTTTTTAAAAGTCCAATATTTGTTGGGCATGGTAGCTCTCACCTGTTATCCCAGCAGTTTGGGAGGCCAAGGTGGGTGGATTATTTAAGGCCAGGAGTTCGAGACCAGCCTTGCCAACACAGTGAAATCCCATCTCTACTAAAAGTACAAAAGTCAGCTGTGCATGGTGGCACATGCTTGTAGTCCCAGCTACTTGGGAAGTTGAGGCAGGAGGATCGCTTGAACCCAGGAGGCAGAGGTTGCAATGAGCTGAGATTGTACCATTGCACTCCAACCTGGGTAACAGAGCAAGACTCTTCTCAAAAAAAAAAAAAAAAAGAAAAGAAAGAAAGAAAACAGTATCAATCAAAAGTAGGAGATTAAAATCATTTTGTCTTTAGGATGACTGTTTGCTTTAAGTTGTTTTCTTTGAAAATGAAGTTATCTCTTTGTTATTTTAGCACAGACCTCATGCTTGTGGTATGTATGGATCATCAGAGATAGTCAGTATGCTTCTTCAGCAAAATGTTGACATCTGTGCTGAAGGTATGTGTCGAATGACTGCAGAACGTTACGCTGTTGCTTGTGCATTTTATAAGTCAGTGTTTACATTTAAAGGCTAGGTGAGCATTCATAGTTTGTTTCAGGTAATCTTTGAATGATAGCGAGTTAGTTCATTCATAAAGAAAGCAGGCAAAAAGCTAGACAAGTTAGAAGGAGTAATGGGTCCAGGACTCTTTCTTTTAAGACTTTCAACAACTTTATCCCTAGGGAACTTATTGCTGTCTACTTGATATGAAGTATAACCCCTGTGTGTGGGATAAACATAGTGTAACAATTTTGATTTTTCTAATTATTTGGGTCTTGAAATGTCCACTTTAGTAGAAACCTGAGAGTGTCACCTGGGGGCTGTCTTGCATATCTTCACCGTTGAATTTTTTTAAAGAATTTAAGAGGTTCTCTAAGTCCAAGGAAGACATTCCTTTGTACAAGTCAGAAGGACTTGGGGGAAATGGCCATTCCCTTCATTTTGTTGTTTCCATTGACCGTGTTGCTGCATTGTTGCCATTGAATCATCACCTGCAGTCTGGTAATGATTGATCTGGGTGACCAGGATGCCCTTACTAATGATCCCTCAGTCTTGGTGGTGATCCATATGTGGACTTCAAAGTTATTAGATTCTTTAAGAGCTTATTACATACATTTTCTCAGTCATTGTTTCCAAAGCACGAGCACCCTGCTCTGGCAGCTAGGACTTTTAGCTTTAGCCACACATATAGTGATCAAATTGACCCTTCTCCTCACGCTCACAAGCTGATGTGAAACCCACATCTTAGTCTTGACTTGGCCTAGACCTTCATGGTAAGTAATCCTTTGAGTGGCTGTTTTTCTATTTTCTCTAGCAAATATTAGTTGTGATAGTTTGAAACTGTAGGTCAGGTTGAAATAATGTTATAGGAAGAAATTAGAGATCCATTTATTCTTTGTTACCAGATCTATATCCCTGGCCTTTTAGATCCTGTGTAGCACCATTTTGTAGATAGCGGAAGGTGTCATTCTGGATAATCCCATATCACCTTTCCCAAACTGTAGTATGTTCCAACTTGCAGTTGTCCCCTTAAGTGATTCTTTTTTCCTAAAAGTAAAAATGTCCCATGCTACTTGTATCTATACCTCATATTTAAAATATTTTTAAAATTCTACATCACCAGAAAGCTTTACAATAAATTTCACTAAATCTCAAGTAACTTGGTTAGATTTAACAGAGCTAAGCCTCGTCCATGACTGATCAGTCTTCATGTATAAAAGTAGGGATTTGTGCTGGCTTCAATGGTACATAAACCAAAACTGAAGCAACATCAAGAAGAGCAGCATGGTCCCTGCACAAGGATGACACACAAATCTGTGCAGTGCTGCATATTTCTTGCAGTCCCCAAAAGGACATTTGACTACTTTCTAGCTAGCTCCAAGAAAATCGTATGAGTCAAAGCAAAATGAGTAACACTCAGTACTGCAATGGTGATTTTCATACAAAAAGTATTTATGTAAGGTGGTGTATGAAATGAGGTGGTGGTGAGTAACACATAGGATCTTGTGTGCAATATGTTGTTAGTAGGCATCTTGGAAATGAGAAAATACCAACTTGCATCTTCTTTGCAGAACTTACAAAATATAAAGGTAGGGTTTTGTCTTCCATGGCAGCTGGAAATGAACACGTGACTAACAAAGATTTGTTGGTTCAGAGTTCAAGGAGGTAGATAAAGGGTAATAGTAGTCCAAGCCAGATGCTGACACCTATTAATTTTCTTGCCTTAATGTGATTGATGAGCTTAGTAATAGAGGATAATCAGGTTATCCAGTTTAATGAATTGATATATTTATAAATGAATTTTCTTACAAATTTTAAAATAGCTTAGATGCCCTGAATTGTAAGCCACTAAGAATAGAACATCTAATAACCAAAAGTAGGAATTAATAACACAAAACTGCAACATTTGAACATTGTAACCCATAAAGAAACATGTTTTTTAAATAATTTGTTTATTTTTTATAGAGATAGGGTCTCCCTATGTTGACCAGGCTCCTCTTGAGCTTCTGGGTTCAAGCAATCTTCCTCTTACAGTATCCCAAAGTGCTTGCATCACAGACATGAGCCACTGCACCAGGCCAATATATTGGGTTTTATTGAGAATTTAAATATAGTTTCAGCAATATGGTTGAAGAACAAATTATTTCATTGCTTCCCTATTTCTTTGAGCATTTAAAACTATTGTCTTGTTAAATCTTTATAATAACCTAGTGAAATAAACCTCTAAAATCCTCATTTTTAGACCACCTTCAACCTAAGAGAAGCAACTTATTAAAAAAAAAAAATACCTGTTTGTTACTGTTCTAGGACTTATTCTGAGATAAGGGCATTTTTTATTATGCCAAGGTAACTCTAGTTAATTTACTGAGTTATACTGCTCAATTCGTGAGCATTTCATCTTACTTTTCTTCTTTAAACTTTCTTCTCTATGAAGCATAATAATTTTATAGAGCTTACAAACTCTGGATCTATGGAATAAATAATATTCTGATGTTAGCTTTGATACTGTCTGAAATGTTCTAAGAACTTAATAAATTTGGTAAATGTTTTTTATATTACTGTTAAAATAATAATTTTATTTATTTCATTTTTATACATAACATTCCTCAACAACTTTTGAAATGTAAGCAAAAGATATCTAAAAATCCTCAAAATAGCAATCCAGGTAAGACTTCTGATAAAAGTGCTCTTGGTGGTGCCATGATAAGATTATGGAAGTGTTGATCACAAAAGAGAAATTTAAAAAGCAAAGTGCAAATAGCATGTGTTTACACATATATGTATGTGTGTGTATGTGTGTGTGTGTATATATATATAAAACTTTGGTTTAATTTTTTAGTTTATAATTCATAATTAGTTAAGAATATAGTTGTAGGTAGTTTTTAATCTCAAAAATATTATCTGAAAAAATATTTGTTTAATTATGGTCCCTAAAATGCTATATAATATTTTTTCATGAAGAAGTAAAACAATTTTTAGTTTTGTACATTGAGTCTGTCCTCAATTGTCAAAACAAGTTTGTTATAAAATGTATAAAACTTGATGTGATTGATGAGCTCAAGAATAGGGGATAATCTGGTTTTCCAATTTAATGAATTAATATATTTATAAATAAGTTTTGTTACAAATTAGAAAGTAGTTTAGATGCCCTGAATTACAAGCCACAAAGAATAGAACATCTAATAAGAAAAAGTAGAAATTAATAACAGAAAACTGTAACATTTGAATATTATAACCTATGAAGAACCACAGAGTAGTTATTTATTTATTTCCTGCAGAGATAGGGTCTCCTTATGTTGCCCAGGCTGGTCTTGAACTTCTGGACAACTTTTGGGCTCTGTTTAATTTTTACAGTAAATGGTTTGTATTTAGTAAATGAAAATTAATTCCAGCTGAGTCTTGAGCAACATGAGAGTTAGGGCGCTGATCCCCCACGCAGCTGAAAATCTGCTTTAGATGAAAATCTGTTTATTTTGACTTCTCCAAAACTCTGCTAATAGTCTACTGTTGACCTGGAGCCTTACTGAAAGCATAAACAGTCAATTAATACACAGTTTCTATTTTATATGTACTGTATTCTTACAATAAAGTGAGCTGTAGAAAATGCTACCTAAATGTGACACAATGCATTGAACAATATAAACTGTATGAGGACATCTTTATTACATATTTATCAAAGGGCTACCATAAGTCGTGTTTCGCAAGTTGCAGGAGACAATGATGGAATACACTTAGTCCAGGTCTTTAAGGTGCTCATAGTACTGTAGAGCTGTCCCTATTGAATTTGTGCATTTTTTCCAACAGAATTTCCAAGAAAAAGTTTTTAACCTTTTATCCATTTGTCCACTTAACAAATAACTGTCAGGTATCTTTAAGGTACTAAGCATTTTTCTTGTTATTATCATTGTCATTTTTTATTATTTACTGCTTTAAGGTACTAAGCATTTTTCTTGTTATTATCATCTTTTTATTATTATTACTTACTTTACTACTTTATTTAGTGCTTACTCTGTGCCAGAACCCCTTTGTGAACTTATAATTATCACTTATTATGTTGTTACCATATTCAGCATGTGTCAGACATTTTATATCCAAGGTGAAGTATTAAAGCTTTAAAAAGCTTGGTAGTGTCAGCCAGGTGTGGTGGCTCACACCTGTAATCTCAGCACTTTGGGAGGCTGAGGCAGGTGGATCACGATGTCAGATCAAGACCATCTCAGCTTACACAGTTGAAACCCTGTCTGTACTAAAAATATGAAAAATTAGTCACGCGTGGTGGCACACACCTACTTGGGAGGCTGAGGCAGGAGAATCACTTGAATCTGGGTGGTGGAAGTTGCAGTGAAGTGGAGGTTGCAGTGAGCTGAGACAGACAGCACCACTCCATTACAGCCTGGGCAACAGAATGAGACTCCGTCTCAAAAACAAAACAAAAAAAATACAATAACAACAAACGGGTACAATCCAGCTGCAGTAGCTCACTCCTATAATTCTAGCACTTTGGGAGGTCAAGGTGGACAGGTTGCTTGTGCTCAGGAGTTTGAGACCAACTTGATTAACATGGTGAAATTCCATCCCTACTACATACAAAAACTTAGCCAGGCATGGTGGTGCATGCCTGTAATCCCAGCTACTTGGGAGTCTGAAGTAGGAGAATCATTTGAACCCAGGAGATGGAAGTTGCAAGTGAGGTGAGATGGCACCACTACACTTCAGCCTGGGTGACAGAACAAGACTCCATCTCAAAAAATAAAAAATAAAAAAATTAGAAAAAGGAGAAAGTAAAGTTTGGTGGTATTTAAGGAAAGCATACAAAATGAGTAGAAGTTTACCATGTAAGAAATCAGAAGGATGATGATATTTAGTAGAAGGAAAATTTAACCAGTTTGTGTGTTTGGCAGAAGGAACATCTGAAGGAACACCTGATGAGGCTGCATCCTTGGCAGAGAGAACGCCTGAGGAGGCTACACCCATGGCAGAGAGAATGCCTGAGGAGGCTGAACGTTTGGCAGAGGGAAGGCATGAGGAGGCTGGACACTGGACTGAAAGAACGCCTGAAGAGTCTGCACCCTTGATGGAAACAACGCCTGAGGAGGCTGCGGCCTTGGTGGGGACAACGCCTGAGGAGGCTGTGTCCTTGGTGAAAATGCCTGAGGAGGCTGCGGCCTTGGTGGGGACAATGTCTGAGGAGGCTGCGCCCTTGGTGGGGACAATGTCTGAGGAAGCTGCGCCATTGGTGGAAATGCCTGACAAGGCTGCACCTGTGGTGGAAACAATGCCTGAGGAGGCTGAAAGCTTGGGGTAGGAAACCACTGATGAGGTTGCAGGCTTGGTGGAAAGAATACCTGTTGAGACTGCACCCTTTGTGGAAAAAATGCCTGAGGAGGCTGAACACTTGTTGGACAGAAGGCCTGACAAGGCTGAATGCTGGGAAGAAAGAAGGCCTGATGAGTCTGAAAGCGTGGAGAAAAGAACGCTTGAGGAGGCTGAAAGCCTGGCAGAGGGATTGCCTGACCGTGATTAGCTTAGCCTAATGATTTCTCTTTATGGAGATGGGGTGAGGGTAACGGAATAATAAATGTCTAAATAGACTTGTGTTTCTGCATCAAGAAAGAATAAATAATAGCTATGCATAGGAAGCCAGCAATGTTTTCTGCAAAGATTTGTTGGAAAAGTTTGATCAGAGGAGTCACAAGATAAGATTTGAGTATGAGGGCACTCTAGTCATTGTATAAAGCAGAGATCAGAAAACTTTTTCTGTAAAGTGCCAGATAGAAGCTATGTTGGGCCATGTGGTCTCTATCACAGCAATTCAACTCTGTTACTATAGTGGGAATGAAAGCAGTCAAAATGTTGTGGGAATTCAAGCCAAGGAGGACAAGGAGACCACAGAGATGCGAGAGAATTTATGGTTTACCCACTGATGATGGCAAGGCTAATGCCTGTAATGGCTGCTAGCCCTGAACAAACAGAACGTATTGCTTTTATACAATTTGAGGTAAGGAAACAGGTCTAGGAAAAAGACAGTTAATCAAATTTTTCAATCTTGGGAAAACATGCATTTTCTTTGTGGTTATCTTGACCTTATAACCTTGGAGCTGAGGTGGAAGGTTGTATAGTTGAGGAAGACACCCAAGGAGACCAGAAAAACAGGAATTGCACAAGTGTGTGTGAGCTGCAGCATAAAGACATCCTCTGGTGCTCTCATGTAAGTAGATAGGGGGCTAGGTCTGCTTTATCTCTACTTTCTCTAAATACAGGTTTTATGGCTAGCCTGGAATGTGGGCTGTGAGAAAAGTTTGCAGCTGCGGTTAGTTGGGCTAAGCTGGAGGGGTTACATATTTTTGCTTACTATGATTTTTTCTTAATAAGCTAGTCCTAATGTTAAGTATTACTTATTCTATTTTAATTCTGTCTTTGATTTTATTTTTCTCTTCAATAGATAATGTGTAAGCAAATAGGCATGATTGTACTCCAATAAAACTGCATAAAAAAGCCACTTGGCAAGCTGAATTTAACCTGTGGCCTATAGTTCACTGGCCCTTCATATAGAAGATAGATGGAGGGTTATCACATAAAAATTGCATAAAAAGATTTAAAGACAAAGGAAGATTTTGTGGTAGTTCATGCTATAGCTTTATTTTTTTGTCTCCAACCTGCCATCTAGTATCAATCTATTAGGAAAGTTTGACCCATCCAGGGAAAAATGAGTGAAGTTCTGAAGCTCAATTTACACATTTAAACATGTAGGTCTTTGCCATTATTTTATTTTGATTTGTTTTACTAAAATTTCTTAACTTAAAAAATTACAATAGTAATTGTTGGGGTTTCTTTTTCTCTGTGAATGGCATCAGTTAAGGAGCTGTGCTTAACTAGGAAATATAAATATAAAACAAATAAGTTTGTGCTTCCAGTGGCAATAGGATGATACAGCAAAGACACAAAAGAAGTATAATATGGTCTAGTGATTATTGAGTTTAAAAGACTAGGGGACAGAGACAGTCTCAGGTTATTCGTAAGTCTCCAGATTGTGCATGAGAATTTACTCATGGGGAAGAAGTGGGAAAATGTCAGGTCAACAGAGAAGTGCAAACAGTCATGGGAAAGACCAACAGTTTTCTTTACATGTTGAGTTTAATGAAAACTTTGTCTGGGATATTTTCAGTAGGTAATTGGATTATAGGCCTTTCTAACTGGAGATAGAACTCTGGTTGTAGATGCAGGCTTACAATAATTGTATTATAATTAATAGGCAAAGTTATAGATCTCAGTGATCTCATCCATGATGCAGAAGATGTAGAATAAGAAGAAAGCCATTGACAAAGCCCTGGGAATATCAACATTTCACAATCAACAGACTTGGTAAAGGAGACTGAGCACTGTCTAAGAAAAGTAGGAGAGTCAGAGAAGGTGCTGTTGTACATTTCTTTTAAATGTGAGAATTCCAAGCAGGAAGATTACTGAAAAGCCAACTGGATATAACTTAAAAGTACTTCAGTGCTAATCTGGTCAAAGCAATTATTTTATATAGTTAGATAAAATGTTGATGCGGTGGATATTTCTGATGTCCATGAGGAAATCTCCCAAGACCTTATCTAACTTTTGTAACTAAAGCAACCTACATACACAGGGTCTTGGAAATTGTCTACACGTTGAGTACACATGCCAACATTTTTCCAGAATTGTCAAAATTTAAGGGTCATGTATGAGGAAAAGTGTTGTCTTCTTATTTGCTTCTTGTGGAGGGTGGAGATCTGTATTTTGCCTCTCTCTCTCTTTCTCTCTCTCTCTCTCTCTCTCTCTCTCCCCCTCTCTCTCTCCTCACACACACACACACACATGTACAGTAATTCACCCTTATCCATGGTGGGCATTTTCTAAGATACCCAGTGAATGTCTGAAACTGTGGATAGTATGGAACCTTATATATGCATGTTCTATTCGTATACATGCATATTTGTGATGAAGTTTGATTTATAAATTAGGTACAGTAAGAGATTAACAATAACTCATAATAAAATAAAACAATAATAATATATTGTTATCCATATTAGGTGAATGTTACCTCTCAAAGTGTCTTGTACTTACCCTTCTTTTTTGTGTGATGCTTGTGAGATAATATAATACCTATGCGATGAGATTAAGTCAGGTGAATGAGGTAGGTGTTGTCATGTGGTGTTAGGCTACTGTTAATTTCTGGCTATCTGACTACACATCAGAAGGAAGATCGTCTGCTTCATGTGACCCAGGATCACTGAGCCATGATAATGTTGATGGTTGGGATTCAGGAACTGACAATTTTGATTACTAATGGACAGAAAGCATATACAAATGGATGATTCATCACTCTATGTTTGATAGAATTCACCAATGAAGATAACTGTGTCTAGGCCTTTCTTCATGGGAAGATTCTTAATTAATTTAATATCTTTATTTACCTAGACTCTATTTCTTAACATATATCTATCAATATATTTCTTCTTCAGCTTACTTTTTAAATTTGTTTTTATCTAGGAATTTATTTCTAAGTTTTGATCTTCTATGTTTGAGGATTTTTATGGTGGTTTAGATGAAGAGAAGGGAAAATTTAAAAATAAAATAAAAATGAGAGTTTTCACCATCTAAGATGGCCCAATGTCTCAGGGTGCTCTTTTGTAGGGTGGAGATTACTGTACCTTCTGTACTGAATACTCATATTTATTGTGTGAGATTAGTATAGAATTTAAAATAAAAGTATCTATTCAGGTTCTTTGCTCATTTTTAAATCAGGTTATAAGATCTTGGGGGCGTTGTTTGTTGCTACAAAGTTATGGAAGTTTTTCATATATTTTGATATTAACCCTTATCATATATATGGCTAGCAATTTTTTTCTCCAAATCCATAGGCTACTTTTTCATTTCATTGACTGGTATCTTTGCTATGCAGAAACTTTTCAGTTTGACATAGTCCTACTTGCTTATTTTTGCTTTTGATGTCTGTGCTGTTAACATCCAATCAAAAAATGTATCGTCTAGCCCAATGTCAAGGAGAATTTTTCTCCTATGTTTTATTCTAGGAATTTTACACTTTCAGATGAAATCACAATGGGATATCACTACACACCTGTTAGAATGGCTGTTAGAAAAAAGACAAGAGATAACAAGTGTTGGTGAGCACTGCAGAAAAAGAAACCCTTGTACAATTCTGGTGGGTATGTAAATTCAACCTTTTGAACACAGAGAGAGAAGCCAGAAATCTGACTGGTAAGAAATTACTGTTTTTCTGGCATGATGAACTTCTGGGTTCCCTTTCCCTGAGCAGCCCTAGTGATCCAGCTTTTGGCACCATCACCCTGGGAGTGGGGCAAACCAAATCATAAAGGAAAATTATTCATTATTTTTTTTTCTGGCCAGAGCAAAATATGTGTAATAAAACATAGACATTAGCCACTCTGCTTAGCACCCAAGTCTTCAATTTGCCCCCAGATGGGCCTCCTCATCTTTAATTCAACCTCTGACTTGGAGTTTCAACTCATGGTCTCTGGGAAAAATGGTTGCCCTGAATAATAGCAAAGATAGAAAAGAGAAAAGAGAAAGACAAAAGCATTGCCTGTGGCAGGGTGGAGAAGACAAAATGGTCAGGAAGGCCAGAGAAAGATCCATCCATTGCAGCGACACTGAAAAGTTCAGGCAGCTGCAGCTGCTGTCATGAAAGGACTTCTTTCCAGCAGTCCCATCAGCTCTCAAGTTTCCCCTTTTAGGAAGGACAAAGCTTCCCATATCCCACTATCTTGTACATGCTTAACCCTGTTACCCACAGCCATCAGCAAAGAGTGCAAGACAGATGAATTCAAAGAGAAGAGAATTTACATCCCATAGTGCCAGACCTGTTCCTAGCTGAGAGGAACTTCACTGAGAGGGTTTTCTAACCTCCTAAATCTTAGAAGTGACTCTAACCCTTCTAATTTGGGCCTATAACCCAAGGTCAATCAAGCTTCTTTGCCTTTTATTAAGAGAGGCCTCGAGCCCACTTGCCCACTTTGTCTTAGGAGAGACTTAACTCCTCTAACCCAATATCTTTTTTTTTTTTTTTTGGGAGACAGAGTCTTGCTCACTGAGGCTGTAGTGCAGTGATGTGATCTTGGTTCACTGCAACCTCTGGCTTCCAGGTTCCAGCAATTCTCCTGTTCAGCTTCCTGAGTAGCTGGTATTACAGGTACACCCCACCACACCTGGCTAATTTTTGTATTTTTTAGTAGAGAACAGGGTTTCACGATATTGGTCAGGCTGGTCTTGAACTCCTGACCTTGTGATCTGTCCTCCTCAGTCTCCCACAGTGCTGGGATTGCAGGCATGAGCACTGCTTTTGGCTCCCAATCCCATTCTTTACCTGGGTACCCCACCACTTACCCAAAGTCGCCTAATCAGTGCTGCAGTCTATTGCCTTTGGGTCAGGGGTCTCTTCAGTATTGTTCCTTCAGGATTCACCAGCAAGATGTTACCATACCCCCACCACTTACCTAAAGTTATCTTTTGGGTCAGGGTTTTTCTCAGAATAGTCATTTTCATGGTCACCAGAAAGATGTTACAGGACCCTATGCTTACCCAAAGGTAGCATTGGGTCAGGGTTTCTGCACTATAATACCTTCTGTGGCCACCAAAACTATGCTACAGGATAGGGTCCTGATCTACACCTGAAGAGTGGGTTCCTGGATCTCAGCAAGAGAGAATTCAGGGCAGGTCAGCAGTGCAAAATGCAAACAAGTTTATTAAGAAAATAAAGAAATAAAAAATGGCTACTCTATAAACAGAGCAGGCCTGAGGGCTGCTGGTTGCCTTTTTTTATGGTTATCTCTTGATGCTAAACAAGTAGTAGAATATTCATGCCTCTTATTTTTAGACCATATGGAATAACTTCCTGACATTGCCATGGTTTTTGTAAACTGTCATGGTGCTGGCGGGAGTGTAGCAGTGAGGACGACCAGAGATTACTCGTGTGGCCATTTTGGTTTTGTTGGGTTATGGCCAGCTCCTTTACTGCAACCTGTTTTATCAGCAAGGTCTTTATGACCTGTATTTTGTGCTGACCTCCTGTCTTACCCTGTCACTTAGAATGCCTTAACCATTGGGGAATGCAGCCCAGTAGATTTCAGCCTCATTTTACCCAGCTCCTATTCAAGATGGAGCTGCTCTGACTCACATGCCTCTGACAGGGCTGTGGTCTGATGCACATCAGTCCTAAAGCAAGAAACCCAGGGCAGGGAATCTCTCACCCATGAATTTTACCCTCTCCAGCCACTTAAACAGGTGTGGTGGTCTGTGTGAGCCCCTAAGCCTTCAGATGGGGTTTTCATCTTGTGTCACAGTGGAAAAGACTGTGGCACAGAGGCCATGAATGGTGAAGTGAGGGAGATTCTGTGACTGGGAAACATACACCCCCCAAACCAAAGTTCCAGCACAACTTCTCCAGGACTCACACCCCTTGAGCTGTGCTGGTAGGCTGTGCTTGGCATATGGCATCCTGGTGAGGGTCAGCACCTTGTAAGGGTGGGAGTGGGTTTGCTGAAAGGAGCAGATGCTGTAGAACCCACAGTGGTAAGGGGATGTTTTCTCCTCTTCCTAAGCAGATAGCTACAGATAGAAGGCCAAATATCTCCACAGGTGAACTTGCTCACCTTGATATTTTAAATTAACAGCTGATCTTCACAGTACAAGACAAGACTAGAACTTATCCCTCCCCTTGACCCTTCCCAGCCCTCCACTCCAAGATGAATACATATTTGATTGCTTCCTCCATTCTGGGTTTGCTTTATTTTGTAAAGTGCAGATTTACTGAACTTTTACTAAATACATACCTCTATGGTGCCATGGACACGCCCTTCCCAGCTGGAACGTTTGTGAGGCTGTAATTTAAGCTCTGGCAGACAGACAAGTGGCCGGAGGAAGGACTGGAAAAAACCCAGGTGCAAACTCCAGCCCAAGGAGAGGAAGCAAAATCTCCTGACGTGCATCAAACTGGGCTCCGAGAATAAGGCTCTGGGCAGGACGGTTCACTGCCCTACAGAGATGCAGACTCGGCGGGAGCCTGAGGAGCGCCAGGGGACCCAGTGCAGTTGGCAGAGTGGACAGTGAAGACCCCACAGCTACCGCTTCCCTGCCCAGTTCGCCTTCTCCAAGGCCTGGCCCCCAGCTGAGCCCACTACTGAATTGCCTGGCGCCTCCTGGAGTACTGCCAGGGGTAACCAGTGGAAGACCCCACCTCCCAGGTAGAGGACCCCACTATATCCCCAGGTAATGAAACTGCTCTCTCCCCCCAAGAAAACAAATAAATAAAACAAATAATTAATTTTATCTGGTCTTTGAAAATCTGTATCCTCTGTCTACTGGTCAAAATGCTGCCCATTTATCTATATGCCTAATTAACCAAACTTTTTAATGAAGTTACTTTTTTTATTATGAAACAAAATAGTAAATTTGGTAATGGTTTTAATATCATCTAATATGATTGAAAATATGTCAGTTTGTCATTGCCACTGCCCTTTGTGTTATTTACTTTATTCTGGTACATATTCTGTCTATAAATGTCTAAGTGGCTTAGAATCTTTTCTAACATACTGTGTGTGCTAAGTGCTAACTACTTTAATTCATCGAATTATCTTTCTATACCATTCTTAAAATACAATATTTTTTATTTATTTCATTAAAATTACTTGTTCTGCCTAATCTTACTATTTAAGAAAATTATAAGGTCTATTCAGTTTGCCCTTTTGATAAAAGTCAAAGTTTTGGCCTGGCGTGGTGGCTATCTCCTGTAATCGTAGCACTTTAGGAGGCCAAGGCAGGCGGATCACGAGGTCAGGAGATGGAGACCAGCTCGCCAACATGGTGAACCCCTGTGTCTACTAAAAACGCAAAAATTAGCTGGGTGTGGTTGTGCACGCCTGTAATCCTAGTTACTTGGGAGGCTGAAGTAGGAGAATCGCTTGAACCAGGGAGCGGGAGGTTACGCTGAGTCGAGATGCCACCCCTGCACTGCACTCTAGGCTGCACAAGGGAGTCTCGTTCTGTTGCCCAGGCTGGAGTGCCCAGGCATGATCTCAACTTATGTCAATCTCTGCCTCCCCAGGTTCAAGCAATTCTCCTGCCTCAGCCTTCCCAGCAGCTGGCATTACAGGCATCTGTCACAATGCCTGGCTAATTTTTGTATTTTTAATAGAAATGGGATTTCACTGTGTTGACCAGGCTGGTCTCAAACTCCTGACCTCGTGATTTCCCTGCCTCAGCCTCCCAAAGTTCTGGGATTACAGGCGTGACCACTGCACCCGCCCTTTTTTCCCCCTCTTTATCAATCCGTGAGAGAGTACAAATGCAGCTCCATTACAGAAGCATGTTGTATGGTGATGAAGTATGAGCTTTTGGTGTGACAATCATCTGAATGGTGTTTATCGTCCCAGTTAGTTATCTTCTCATTCCCAGACCCTCTCCCAACCTCCCGTCTTTCTCAGTCTCCAGTGTCCCTTTTTCCAGTCTCTGTATCCAAGTGTATGCATAATTGAGTTCCCACTTATAACTGAGAAAATGCAGAACTTGATTTTCTATTTCTGAGGTTTTTTACTTACAATAATGACCTCCAGTTTTATTCATGTTGCTGAAAAATATATTATTTTACTCCTCTTTATTATTGAGTAGTATTCCATGGTATAAATGTATAGCGCATTTTCTCTATTCGATTACTGACTGATAAATTTAAACTGATTTTATATATTTGCTATTGTGAATAGTGCTGGAATAAACATATTAGTGTGGGTATTTTCTTTATGGAGGGAATTATTTTCATTTGGGTAGATACCAAATAGTGGGAGTGCTGAATCAAATGGAAGTTCTATTTTTAGTCTTTTGAGAAATCACCACACTGTTTTCCATAGAGGCTGTAGAAATTTACATTCCCACAAACAATGTATAAGTGTTCTCTTTCCTCTTTCCTCTGTATCCTTATACATATCTTTTTTTTTTTTTTTTTTTTTTTTTTTTTTTTTTTTTTTTTTTTTTTTTTTTTTTTTTTTTTTTTTTTTTTTTTTTTTTTTTTTTTTTTTTTTTTTTTTTTTTTTTTTTTTTTTTTTTTTTTTTTTTTTTTTTTTTTTTTTTTTTTTGCTTTTCAGTAATAGACATTTTGCATGGTGTCAGTTGGTATCTCACTGTGATTTTTAATTGGCATTTCTCTGATCATTGACAATGTTGAGTGTCTTTTACAGGTTTGTTGACCATCATTGTCTTTTTTTTTTAAATGTCTATTTTCTTGGCCTGGGTTTTAATGAGTTGCTTGTTTCATTTTTGTTGAGCTGAGTTCCTCGTATATTCTGGACATTAGTTCTATGTCGCATGCAAAAGTTATAAACATTTATCTCATTCCATAAGTATTTTGCTCACTCTGTTAATTAAAAAGCTCATTTTCAGGAGCTTTTTAGTTGAATTGAGTTCTTTTTGTCTATTTTTGTTATTGTTATATCTGCTTTTGATATCTTAGTCATAAATTATTTGTCCAAGCCAATGTCCAGAAGAGTTTATCTAGAGTTTCATCTAGCATTTTTATAGTTTCAGGTCTTACAATTTAGATTTTGAATTCATACTGAGTTGATTTTTGTATATAGTGGGAGACAGGGGTTCCATTCTATACTTCTGCTTACAGCAATATGATTTTTTCAGCACAATTGGTGGAATAGGATGTCACTTCTCCAATGTATGTTTTTGTTAACAATTATTTGTACATGTGGTTTATTTCTAGGTTCACTATTCTGTTCCATTGATCTACGTGTATATGTGTCTTCATATCAGTATCATGCTATTTTGGTTAATTAAGCCTTCTAGTATAATTTTAAGTCAGATAATGTAGTATCTCCAGCTTTCTTCTCTTTGTTTAAATTTGCTTTGGCTATTCAGGCTCTTTTCTTGGTTCCATGTGAATTTTCAAATTTTTTTAATTCTATAAAAAATAAGATTGGCATTTTGATAGAAATTGCCTTTAATATGTAGATTTCTTTGGGCATTATGTTCATTTTAATTATTATAGTTCTTTCAATCCATGAGCATGGGATGTCTTTCCCATTTGTGTCATGTACAATTTCTTTCATCAGTGTTTTGTAATTTTCCTTATAGAGATTTACTGAGATTCATTGGGGATGGTGGCAAGATATTATGGAAAATATTAGGGAAAGTTATATATTATAGTCTTAAACTTTTTGGAAGGCTGAAAGGTTTTATTGGGACAGGCCAAAGGTGGTAGTTCCATTAAGTTAGGGAGAAGAGAGGATGATAAGAAGCTTTTCCAGTTTAAGTCTGTTTACCCCACATCCCTTTGTCTCTAACTGTTTATTCATGTCAACTTTATGCTGGATGTCCTTCTCTGGGGGAGATCAAAGGGGAATTACCTGTTAATACTGTCTACTCTGTGCCCAGAACCTAAAGCTTTTATCATTTATAAAACCACTCTTTTAACCATGTTAATTATGCACAAATGTGTTGATTTAGAACCTCTGTTGTAAACTTTATACTGAATAAATGTAAACATGGATAGGGAGTCTTAGTTGGTTGTCTTTCACCCTCTGAAAGCAGCCAATGTCCATCCCTAGCCCACTTGAATCACTGTATGGTGTGAAAGTGCATTCATTTATCCATTGTTGAGTCAGAGTCTGCAGGTGAACTTCCACAGGTGGTGGTCAAGAGCTCAGAGATTTTTCATCTGTTTGACTAATTGTGTTTCTAGGCATTTTACATTTTTTGTAGTTTTGTAAAAGAAAGTGACATTTTAGTTCAGTTCTCAGCTTGATCATCATTAGTGTATATAAGTGCTACTAATTTTTGTACCTTGATTTTTGCATCTTGAAATAAATCTGGGGTTTTTTTTTTGTGGTCTTTAGATTTTTCTATATATGATATTATGTAATCTTCAAAGAGGGACAATTTGACTTTCTAATTACAACTACATGCATGCTCCCACTAAGACCAATAGACCGTGCCTGTGGGGAGGGTACCGGTGATGGTATTTCTTTAAACTGGCCCTGTGATTGTGGTTGGAAACCTAGGCTGTGAGCCACTTAGCTAAGCATTGCCTCTCAAGTTTCTCTACTTTTCTTTTCTTTTTTTTTGTGAGACAGAGTCTTGCTCTATAGCCAGACTAAAGTGCAGTGGTATTATCTCAGCTCACTGCAACCTCTGCCTCCAGGGTTCAAGTGATTCTCCTGCCTCAGCCTCCTGAGTAGCTGGGATTACTGGCACATGCCACCATGCCCAGCTAACTTTTTGTGTATGTTTTTAGTAGAGAAAGGGTTTCATTATGTTGTTCAGGATGGTCCTCATTTCCTGACCTTGTGATCTGCCTGCCTTGGCCTCCCAAAGTGCTGGGATTACAGGCATGAGCCACCATGCCTGGCCTCTTTTTCTTCTTTCTTTCTCTTTCTTTCTCCTTTCTTTTCTTTCTTCTTTCTTTCTTCCTTTCTTTCTTTTTTTTCTTTCTTTCTTACTCTTTCTTTCTCCTTTCTTTCTTTTCTTTCTTCTTTCTTTCTTCCTTTCTCTTTCTTTCTTTATTTTCTTTCTTTCTGACAGAGTTTTCTTTTTCCTTTTTCTTTTTGTGAGACAGAATCTTGCTTTGTCACCAGGCTGGAAGGCAATGGCACAATTGCAGCTCACTGCAACCTCCGCCTCCCAGATTCAAGTGATTCTCCTGCCTCAGCCTCCCAAGTAGCTGGAACTACAGATGTACATCACCATGCCCAGCTAATTTTTGTATTTTTTGTAGAGACAGGTTTCGCCATGTTGGCCAGGATGGTCTCAATCTCTCAACCTTGTGATCTGCCCACCTCATGATCACAAAGTACTAGGATTACAGGCGTGAGCCACTATGCCCTACCAGGACAGTTTTCATTGGTCATCCAGGCAGGAGTAGAGTGGTGCAATCTTGGCTCACTGCAACTTCTGCCTGCCAGATTCAAGCGATTCTCTAGCCTCAGCCACCTGAGTAGCTAGGATGATGGTCACCTACCACCTCACCTGGCCAATTTATGTATGTTTTTAAAAGACATTGTTTGGCCATGTTGCCCAGACTGGTCTTGAACTCCTGACCTCAGATGATCTTCCCTCCTCAGCTTCTCAAAGTACTGAGATTACAGGTGTGATCCACTGTGCCGGGCTGCCTCTCAAGTTTCAATGTGCATATAAATCATTTCTGATTCCAGACCTCTCTTTTAATAATGTGATTCTGCAGACTTGGAAGGGGTTCATTAATTGACTTCTTTAAAAATTTTCCTCTTGGTTCAGGTGCCGTGGCTCACACCTGTAATCCCAGCACTTTGGGAGGCTGAGACTGGTGGATCACGAGGTCAGGCGTTCCAGACCAGCCTGGCCAATAATGGTGAAACTGCTTCTCTACTAAAAATACAAAAATTAGCCGGGCATGGTGGTACCTGCCTGTAGTCCCAGATACTCTGGAGGCTGAGGCAAGAGAATCGCTTTAACCTGAGAGGCAGAGGTTGCAGTGAACCAAGATCGCTCCACTTACACCAGCCTGAGTAACAAAGTGAGACTCCGTCTCAAAAAAAGAAAGTTTCCTCTTAATGCCAATGTTTCTACCACTACACCCAATATAGTAGCACTCAGCTACAGAAAGTAGGCACAGCACAGAGTTCCTGGCACCCAACACTCTTACCACAACACAAATACTTTTGTCCCAAAGTGGAAACCAGAAATCACCATCTTCAAACATGCCATTTTCTGCTGGCTCTTTACAATTAACAAAGCCTAGAGAAGGCATTAATATTTGCGTCAGTCTGCATTTGGAAAACATATGCACACCAGTTAATACAACATTTATTGAGCATTTACTATGTGTTCAGAAGTCTGTTACAGAGCACTGTTCAGGAAACATCACATGATGTGAGTAAATCCTCATAGCACACTGGGAGTTGAGTGCTAAGTTTTCTGTAATTTTCAGGATTTGAATGAAGAGCCAAGCATTTCTATTTTTTTTTCCATTAAAAAAATATTTACCTAAAAAAAGTGCAGAATAAAAGCTACATAGACAGATGGAGGGGATAGAGAAAAAAGGTGAACTGATCAGAGAGATTTTTAAATATTTTTATTTGCTTTCTTGTGCCTTGTGGAGCAACTACCAGATCTGCAGGATGGAAAACAGGTTGTTAGGTGAGATGTCTCTATAAGCACTGGCTTCAATGAAAAAGGAATTACAGCCCCCACATATATACTTATTTGCTTCCATTTGTCTGCTTTTCAGTTGTAGAAAATTGTGGGAACCAATTCAGGAGAAGCAGCAGGAGTCAGCACCAGAATCTCTGATCTCCTTTAATCAGTTCTGTGAGAGAAGATTCTAGGTTGAGGCCAGACCTGGATGAGACCTTAGAAGAGGGTGGATCTGGGCAGGGCTGGAACAGAAAGTGGGTGCCATGTTTCTGATGTCCATGCTGGTGGAGAATTTCCAGTTCTGTCTTTCTTAAGCCTGCCCAATAGAAACTGGACTCTTAAAGCTTGTGTAATTTTAATCTATTTTAGCCACTTCCCTGTTAATTTTTATAACACATGATAACAAGGTACTTAACCAAAACTCTTAGGGTTTTTTAGGACAATTATATGAGGAGCTAAAACTTAACTTTATCAAGAAAAAATAAATACAATCACAACAATAACGATAATTCTTTTGTCCACAAATAGCCCTTCGAGTGGTGACACCAGAACTCACAGTGACAGCAACAGCACAAGGGAAGGGGAGCAACTGCAGCCAAGGTCCCCTGTGCACCTGCCTTCTCCCTTCTGACCACAGAATGCTGAATAGTCATTAATGCATTTGCTCTAGACTAAAAGTTTTTGGACAGTAGAAACCATAAATTCTTCATCAGTTTTTCTAATGGTCATGTGAAGTAGTTTAGATGTCCCCTTTAAATCTTATATTGTATTTTAATCCCCAGTGTCACAGATAGGGCTTGTGGGGAGGTAGTTGAATCCTGGGGTGAGTCTCATGGCTCTGTGCCATTCTTGTGAGAGTATTCACGAGATCTGGTTGTTTAGAAGTGTGGCCCATCTCTCTCCCATCTTTATTGTTCCTGCTTCTCTTTCACCATGATTGTAAGCTTCCTTAGGCCTTCCCAGAAGCAGATGCTGATGCTATGCTTCCTGTACAGTCTGCAGAACCATGAGCCAATTAAACTATTTTGTTGTAAATTACCCAGTCTCAGGGTTTTCTAACAGCAATGCAAGAATAGCTTAATGTATTATATATAATGAAAGCAATTAATATATTGATGAGTTTGAGTCTGTAGACCTCTGCCTTACTTTAACTCAAAGAGCAGGAGGTGACCAACTTTCATCTACTCCTCCTGAACATGGGAGAATTTTCAGTTTATTTTAAAACTTTTCATGTCAAAAGCCCTGTGTTTTATGTAGAAAAGGGAGGGTGTCTGAGAGAATGGGTCTTTTAACTTATTTTTCTTTCTGAAGCAAGGTATCTTTCCCTGTTATTCTGGCTGAGGTGCAGTGGCTCACTACAGCTTTGATATTCTGGGCTCCAGTGATTCTCTCACTTTAGCCTCCCAAGTAGCTGGGACCACAGGTGCACACTATTACAACTGGCTAATTTCTGTATTTTTTGGCAGAGATGAGGTTTTGCTATGTTGAGCAGGCTGGTCTTGAACTTCTGAGCTCAAGTGATCCTCCAGTCTCAGCATTCCAAAGTGCTGGAATTACAGGTGTGAGCCACCACAGCAAGCAGATGGGTCTAAACTGATGTTTATTAGGGAATCTGAGCATGAAAGACACGCCCTTATTTTTTTTTCTAATACAATGTTTGACAGTTAACTATGATTTTTTAAATGCTGTGATTCATAAGGATATGATACTAAAAGGTTTTGAAAGCCTTTAGAAAAAAGTACTATATTGTGCTTAAAACCACCTTTTACTTTGAAAGCAAGTGCCATCCAGATACATCTATTGAGAAAATATTTTGTCCTGCTGCATTTTAGCCAAACAGCTGAGTATGTCTTGAATTTTTTTTTAATTTTTAATAGGACAAATGTATTTTTCTAAGACCCCAAACTCAGGAGTGGCCATGGGGCAAATCACCACTGCACACAAGGAAAGCTTGCACAGCAAATGCCTCTCTCACCCTAAACCACAGATTGTTACCCCTGGGTGCAGATGGGAATCACCAGAGAGGACTTTAAAATTGTCTAAACACAAAAGGCAATAGATAGATTAAATCAGAAGCCCTGTAATGGGATCTGGGCAGCAGTGCTGTTTAAAGCTCTCTGAGTGACTATGGGGTACAAACAAGTTCCCAAACTGCTGCTTTAAATCAACTTCTTCTGGTGAACAGGTGGCAAGTAGTTTCCTGAAATAAATGGAAAGATTTCCTGCCAAGTTGTGGTCTTCTGATCTTACCTGCATTACCTACTTTTCTTTGCAGAACTGACCTCTGCTACACATTTTATTCCTGATTCAATCCAGTTCTACTCACACCAAATGCATAGTATGTGCTAGGTGCGCTTGCACTGCTGAATCTCACTGTGGGAAGAGGACTTTGGTGAAGAATAATTGCATCCTAAAAAAAGTCAAAATGCTGAACTCAAATGATCCTCCCACCTTGATCCCCCAAAGACCTAAGACAGTAGGCATGGGCCACTATGCCTGGCATATACCTTAAAATATTAAAACTATTATACTTACTAAATTGATGAAAACATAGAAAGACCTAGAAGGACACCAAAAAGTTAGGACATGGATAAATACCTTGAAATATTAATATTCATCTGATGATGCCCTGAGTAAATATGTCCCACTTTAAAACAATACAAAACAGTGCTATTACTCTGAGCTATTAAGTTAAAATATTGTGCAGATAAGTAACATTTACATTTTTATATATGCATAACATTCATGCAGAAAGACATGTACAAAGAAATCATGTAAAGCTCAATTAATTATTACAAAGTGAACAAACTTGTGTAACCTAAAAATAGAAAACCAGGCTCACTGATGCTCTGGCAACCACTTTCTCTCTTTTTGCTCCCCCAAAGTTACTAGGATCTTAAGAGCTAACATTGTACATCAACTTTGTATTCTTATACGTGTTTTATTATAGAAAATTTAAAATATATACAAAATGATTTAAAAAAAGTACAATAGGCTTGTTAGCCAGGCTCAACAACAACTAATAAGGTGCCAGTTTTGTATTATCTATACTTCAACCCATTTCTCAAGCAGACATAATTCTTTGTGTGTGTGTGTGTGTGTGTGTGTGTGTGTGTGTGTGTGTGTGTGTGATATAAGATGTGTGCTCATTGAAGGTAAAATCTTGGCTGAGCACAATGGCTTAAGCCTGTGTAATTCCATCACTTTGGAAAGACAAGGCAGAAGAATTATTTGAGGTTAGGAGTTTGAGAACAGCCTGGGCAACATAGTGAGATTATATCTCTATTAAAATTTTTTTTTAATTAATCAGGCATGGTGGTACATGCCTGTATTTCCAGCTACTTGGGATGTTGACATAGCAGGATCCCTTGATCCCTAGAGTTTGAGGCTACAGTGAGTTGTGATTGTGCCACAACACATCAGCCTGGGTGACAGAGTGAGACTGTTTCTAAAAAGAGAGAAATGTTCAATCTTAACTAGGTTTTTACACATAAATCCACCCATATAAACAAACCCTCTTTTAACAGAAGTAGTACAAAAATTAAAAATGATTAATGTGAACCCATTTCTAGTTCAGACTTTATCTTTTAATTAGGTTTTTTCTTTTTTTGAGATAAGATGTGCACTCATTGAAAGGTCTAATCTTGGCTAGGCATGGTGGCTCACATTTGTAACCCCATCACTTTGGGAGTCAGAGCTCAGGAGTTTGAGACCAGCCTGGACAGTATAACAAGACCTCACCGGGGCAACATAGTTAGACCTCCTCTCTACAGTGATTTTTAAAAAATTAGTTGGGCATGGTGGTGCACATTTGTAGTCCCAGCTGTTTGGGAGGTTGATGTGGGAGGATCACTGGAGTCTGGGAGGTCAAAGCTGTCACCTGGGTGACAGAGTGAGGCTCTGTCAAAAAAAAAAGGTACAATCTTAACTGTACATGTTTGACACATCAGCACATCCATGTAAACAATCCCTCTCTTAAAAACAAAACTACCCAATTTAACAATCATCAATATGCATGAGAATTATCTAGACATTTTTTGTTTGTTTCAGTTTGGGTATTTATTGAAAGGGGACACCTAGAAACATTATTTGAAATCTAGATTTTGATAAAAATAGGTCTGAGATTTTTTTCTTTTTGAGGCAGAGGTTTACTCTGTCGCCCAGGCTAGAGTGCAGTGGCATGATCTTGGCTCACTGAAACCTCCTCTTCCCAGGCTCAAGTGATCCTCTTGCCTCAGCCTTCCAAGTAGCTGGGATTACAGATGTGCAAGACCACGTCCAGATATTTTTAATGTACTTTTAGTACAGATGGGGTTTCCTTATGTTGGCCAGGCTGGTCTCAAACTCCTGATCTCAGGTGATCCACCCAACTTGGTCATGCAAAGTGCTGAGATTATAAGTGTGAGCCTCCTTGCCCAGCCAGGCCTGAGTTTTGCCTGAGAATTTGTCTTTGTAACAAAGTACAGCCTATGACCGCTACCAGGTCTTTTTTTATCTAAAATAAATAGAATTTAATAATTAAAAATTGAATAAATTGACCTAAGGTTAAAGGACAAATCAAAACACCAATATTATGTGCTATCTGTGGAAGTATATTTTAACAATGACATAAGCTATCAATAACCAATAAATGTTATAATAATTTATTAACTAAAATAAAATTCTTTTGATATCTATGAAAATGGTTTCTTTCCATAAAATATTCTCATATCTTGAGAGGGCACTGGTTAAAAACAGCAAAGATTTGGAAGTCGATGTCTCATCAATTAAGTAGCAGACCTCTCTTCACACCTTTTACAGAGTTAGCTAAAAAATAGTCATTTACACAAGAGCAGATAATTTTCTTAGCTTTCTATCAAGTTTATATGTTAATATTGTGACAAAATTTGACTCAATTTTTAATAAAATTACCTGACAAAATTTTATATAATATTATATTGTAATCTTTCAAAACATATTTATAGGTCAAATAAATTTTATATGATATCATATTATAATACATAATGTTACTATGGTAAGTTCCATTCACATTCAGACAATTTCATTAAGCAGTGTCTGTCCACCACTATTTTTTTTTTTTGGTTCCACTATGTGCCAAGCTGGGAAAACACAGACTCACCCAACACAGTTTCTTCCTCTGTCTTTCTGTCTTTCTACTTCTCAGAGAATCAGTTCATCAGTCAATCAAGTCATTTGGGACTGGAGGCTGAGTACTCCCTGACTTAGAATGTCTCATTCCTGAATGCTCTTTTCAGAAGAGGGGGAGACAAGAAGGTCCTTTTAGGGAACACTTGCTGGAACATAGACTAAGCTGTCTATAGTTTTTCTGAGGGCTCTGACTAGCAGAGACAGACTCCACAGTAGGAAACGATGAGGCAGCTGTTCTGAACCTGGAGCTCCACAACACCTTGTCCTGTCTCACTGAGGCAGTTTTGAGAGGCTGCTGTAGAGTGCATCTTGATGGTGGATGTTGGGAAACAATGTGGGCTTTGATGGGATTCAGGTGGTGTCTGCTGTGTGAAAACGGGAGCTGAACGTTCAGAAGCTAGGCTGTTTTTCTTGTGATCACTTGGGTTACTGTTTGGAACCAAGTCCGTTTATATCAGAGAGGCTGAATAAATTCCACAGAACACAGTGGTGCTCCTGGGAAGACTGAGGAAGGGTGAGAAAGGGGGCAAGTTTTTCCACCTAGACTTTTTGCTACCTAAGAAACCAAGGGCTGATTAGGTTAGCATAGGCTCTAACCTAATTATCCAATTTTATTGCATGTAATCTAATTATCTTCCTCATTTTTAAGGTAGCAAGGGCCATTTTATTTGGTATTTAGTTTTTCTCTGCATTTTCATTTTTATCACATTTGTGTGAATCTAACACAATCAACCAAAATTTGACATTTGTTGTTTCCAAGCATTAAAGAAATGATAATATCCAAGTATATCATTTTAACACTATGTATGATAAATTCTCTTTTTGTGCAAAATATATAACATATGTCAATATAAGTATGTCTAATTCTGCAAATTGAAAGATGAACAGGATCATAAACACTTGCAGTAGGAACTGAGACAGAAATCAGAAGGAATGCTTCCCTGATCTTCTGATCCCTGTGCTCCTGGTTCTTTG
This sequence comes from Plecturocebus donacophilus, assembly GCA_004027715.1. Taxonomy (NCBI): domain Eukaryota; kingdom Metazoa; phylum Chordata; class Mammalia; order Primates; family Pitheciidae; genus Plecturocebus; species Plecturocebus donacophilus. The sequence continues at coordinate 82,258 of PVKP010005802.1, forward strand.
TTTTCTTGACACTGTGACAGGATTCTAAAAATGTCTCCCTTTAACTGTGTCTAGGTCCCCAGTAGAACTACAGTAAGAAACTTCTTATCGAGGCTCTAATAAGTAATAGAAAGGAGAAAACTATTCAACCAATAAGAGTAAGCCACGCCCAGCCAAGGGAGATATAAAAGGCAAGTCCAGCCGACTAACTCCATTTTGCATTTGGACGTTTAAGAGAGAGCACCTTTCACTTGAGCTTCAACATGGGAAGGGGAAATGAAGACTCTGATCTCCACTGCTTCTCTATGCAAAGCTCCACAGTCCAGCATCATTTCCAACAGATTTCCTTTACAAAAAAGGGCTCATATGAGAAGAAACCATTCAAAAGAAAAGGCAAGACCCCCTCCTCTCAATCCAGTGAGAAGCACATACAAAGGCAAGGTAAGCCCTTGGGCTGTTTCTATGGAGGCTGGAAGGAGGGCTGGAATCAGGGATACTGAGCTATGTGTCTTTGGTAGGGTTTTATTTTGAGATTGGGGATCGGAAATGGCTTAGTGTCCTCAGGTGACTTTGAGAAATGTGTTCATTCATCACACTGGCAGAAGAGCTTCACTTGGAAGACTGTCCACACAAATGCATCAGAGATAGACTACAGGACTCCGCCTAGGGAGAGGTGAGTTACTTAAACTTTCTTTTGCAGTAGGATCGGAATCCAATCCAAACGAGGAGAATTCTGAGAAAACCAAGCTTAAAGCCGGAAACAGCACTGCTAGATCAGGTAAGATTTGACTCTTTCAAGGTGAGAGGGGACAGGGCAGCAACACAGCCTCACCTGGCAAGGAAACTGGGAGCTCCTTGGCAGCCAGGGCCCTACAGATTTTGGACACTGGAGAACAGAAGAGAGCTGGGGTTTGGTGGTAACCTCAGCTCCTGAGTGTCCAGGATGGACTTTGAACTTCAGGGTGTTCAGTTGGAGGCACTTTCTCAAACTCTCATTGTATCCACAGAACCAGAGTCCAGCTCATATCAGAGAAACTGCAGGAAAAGAACAATCAGTTCCAAGGAGAGCTGCCAAGACAGAGCAGGTAGGATCTTGGTGTTTTTGTTGGTGGTGGTGGTTTTTTTGTTTTGTTTTGTTTTGCCCCACAGTGCAAATAATCAGAAAACTTTTATAGGAGGCTTGAGCAGGAAGGAAGTTACTTAGTGACAAGGAAATTTTTGAGATCTTAGCATCCGGAATATATTTGGGGACTCAGAAGGGGTTCAACCTCACTTTATTCCAGTGGTGAGATGGTGAGGAAGGAGTAGGAGAGACAAGTGGGGTTCACCTGAGCACACAGGAGTTTCCTGAAATGAGGGTCTGTGGGAACTGTTCTGGCGAGTCTCTCACATGCTTTCTCTGTAGGGAATCATCCAGAAGAGGAGTGCAGCTTAACAATGAAAAACAAGTCAAAGTCCTCCACTGCTGTGCACAACAGTGAAATCCAGGAGACCTGTGATGCCCACCATAGGAGACATTCAAGGGCTTGTACTGGGAACAGCAAGGGGCACAGGTCTTGGGCACTAGGAGTTGAATCACCATCAATTCAAGAAAGCTTGGTGACCTCTGTGCGAGCTACATTAGAGGCGATTTATCAAGACCTAGCTCAGGTGTGGGCACAGTTTGTCCATTCTCCACTGACCTGGGAGCAGCTCACACTGCTCACTCAGCTCTGGGGGACTCTGTGTGCTCATGTGCAGACCTTCTATGCCATGGCCACACAGGCAGCTTATGCCTTCCCTGCTGAGGACTGGCTTGTCCCAGACACACTGTCTGGTCCTGGGGATTCAGCCCTGGATAAAGAAGTCCACCCTTTCCCTGGCCAGGAGATAACTGAGCCTGTCAGTGGATCAGATGAGGCTTGAGCTGTGGGCACCCTGACCCTATTCAGCAGAGGATGCAGCTCTGAGATTGAGAACAAAGACCTGCTACTTCTCAGATTCTTCCAGATGACCAGCAGCAACTATTTTAGATGCACTGTGTTAATAAATGACAGAACCTGAAGCAGTCACAGGAAAGAAATCTAAACAAAATACGCAGAATGGTAAGCACGGCATTTTGCAGAGGGCTAAGGCTACAGACTGATTTTATACTTCTTGTTAGACATTTGGTGCATTTTTGCATATCTAGTGACAGTCATGCATTTATATGTAATCAGGAAAATATTAGAATGTAATCATATGAGTTTGCATATGTTAGATTATAGGAAAGTAAATACAAAGTTTTATGCTTTTTTTTTTTTTTTGAGACAGAGTCTTGCTATATTATCCAGGCTGAAGTGCAGTGGCACAATCTTAGCTCACTGCAACCTTCGTTTCCTAGGTTCAAACAATTCTCATGCCTCAGCCTCCTAAGTTGCTAGGACTAAAGGCATGTATATATATATATATTCTTATATTGTTAGTAAAGACAGAGTTTTGGCTAATTTTTTTCCTCATATTGTTAGCGGAGACAGAGTTTTGTCATGTTGGCCACATTGGTCTTCAACACAAGTGATCCACCAGCCTTGGCCTCCCGAAGTGCTGGGATTACAGGCATGAGCTGCCTTACCAAGAAATTGCTCCTCTTTTAATTCAGAAATGATTGTAGGTTCTTACTCTTACAGCCTGAACCCATGGAGTACTAATATCCACAAACCTAGAATAGCATTACCTGTGGGAAAATGTCTGTACATTTTTACAGTTTGATATAATTATAGTAAAATTGCTATGTAATTGTTTTACTTTTAATGTTTTACATAAAATTTAAGTCAAGATATATTAAACAGTAAATGGTTGGACTTATTTTTTCATCTGCCTCACGTATTTTTATTTTAAACATCCTAAATTTAAATTATATTTTATTTTACACATTTCAAATGATTGTACTGCATTAATAAAGACTTCATAATATATGACATATAGCATATTTTGTTATATGTGACATATATTCTACTTGCATTTTATACTGACATCACACAGTCTTTCACTATGTAAGTATATTAATTATTTGTTGCTTTATAATTTTCATTTAATGTAATGAAATAAACAATGTTTGGAATTTTAAACTCTAAGATAATTTTATCTCTCTTCCATATGGATTTTGTATTTACCATAGGTGTAAAAATGAGAATTCTCATCTTCATATTTTCCTCATCCTAACCCTGACCTCCCCACAGCCCACAGCTCTTGTCATAGTCAGGGAATAGTGTTCTATCACTACAGTAAATGGGGTCAATTCAATGATAATACACAGATATCACTTGGAGGTATAGAGCTTTTGTTCTCCACCACTGCAATAGAAAAGAATCACAGTAATGTGAGTCCCGCAATTTTTGAGTTGACATTGCTTCTAAAAGTTATGCTTACACTATGCTGTAGAATAAGTCTGAAATAGGTTTACATCTAGTAAACAAATGCACATACACAAACAAGATGTCTAAATAAGAATGTACATACATTAATGAAAATAAACTTTATTGCTAAAAAAGTTGACACACACGACTGGATCATATAATGTTGAAAAAATAGAGACGCAGAGAGTAACAGAGACAGAGAAAGGCAGAGATGGAGAGAGAAAAGGACAGAGGGACAGTGGACAGGAGAAAGGAGGGAGAGAGGGAGGAAGAAGGGGTGTCAGTGAGGGAGGGAGAAAGCAAGAGACGGAGGAAGGCAGAGGGAAATCCACCCTCAGGCTGTGATGCAGGAGGCGTTTCTCTTCTCTGTGGTTTTGCTCTCCTTTCTACATGAAAATGAATGAGACCCACACAGCTGGAGTGTGAGACTATCACGGCAAACGCGGCACCCATAACCATTGCTGACTTCCCGGAGAGAGGGCCTGAAAAACTCAAGACTGTCTTGGAGGTTCATTTCCACACTCCACACTTCCAGGGTGGTTTCTCCCTGAAAACGTGTGCCAGCCCAGAGAGAGGCTCCAGTTTCCGTGGAGTTCCTGGAGAACCCCGGAAAGCCGTCCCCACAAGCGTCCGTTCCCCTGCCTCTCTGACCCCACCCTCACCCACCCCGCAGGCCCTGGTCCCCGGGGTTTTCGGCTTCCGAGGCCGGGCTACCTTGGGCCCCCGAGTTCAGGCATATTCATGAAGCGGGGGAGCCGGTAAGTCTTTAGAAGTGCCGCTGGCGGGGCCAGCCTCCTGGCTGGACCTCTGTGCCATGCAAAAGTCGACTGAGGGGCATGGAAGCACGCCAGCCTCTCTCTGCTGGTGTCTGACCGTGAAATTCTGGCCAGGTCTCCCCACGGCGGCTCTCCCCGTGCCTTCAGACAGCCCTGTCCTGGTGGAAGCCCGGGGATGGCTCTTTGGACCCGGAGCCAAAGGGATGCCCTGCGAAGGTGCTTTGAGCGGAGCCATACCCAGGCATCTCCACGAGAGAACAGCTGGCCCAAGCGATAGGCACTCCGGAGCCCAGGGTCCAGATTTGGTTTCAGAATGAGAGATCAGGCCAGCTGAGGCAGCGGCAGTGGGCATCTGGTCCCTGGCCTGGAAAACGCGGCGAAGGCGGACTGCAGTCACCCGATTCCAGACCGCCAGGCTCCTCGGAGCCATTGAGAAAGATCGCTTTCCAGGCATCGCCACCGGAAAGGAACTGGCCAGAGAGACCGGCCTTTCAGAGTCCAGGATTCGCACAGGGGGCTTTCGTGAGCCAGGCAGCAAGGGCGGACCCCCTGCTCCAGC
>PVKP010005803.1:0-87040 GCA_004027715.1 Plecturocebus donacophilus
AAAGGAAAGGAAAGGAAAGGAAAGGAAAGGAAAGGAAAGGAAAGGAAAGGAAAGGAAAAAGGAAAGGAAAGGAAAGGAAAGGAAAGGAAAGGAAAGGAAGAGGCTAAAGGAAAGGAAAGGAAGAGGCTAAAGGAAAGGAAAGGAAAGGAAAGGAAGAGGCTAAAGGAAAGATGAAAGAGGTAATTTTAACTCCATATACTGTGGTTACACAAAATATCAACCTAACTATTTACACTACTTGTTCAATATCTAAAAAGTTATAAAGTCAACAACGTTCACACTGATATTGGAATTCAAGCAATTCAATTCACTAAGAGCAAAAAGTGACAAGCACAAGCAGCTAGTCTTCTATTTTACTAAGATTTGTTTTTATTAAATTCAATTTAAAATTTTCAAATAAAAAGAAAACTACTTCTAGTTAATTCTACATTTTCAGAAATAACCAAAAACAACATTAAAATATACCTACACAGAATCCAACAGTGAAACACAAAGTGCCAGTCAGGTAATGGTCTTTCCAGTAGTCTGCTTAGTGAGTCTACCATGAGGTTGGGCTTCTATTTTGGAATAACAATAAACTAAACCACTAGTATCTTATTAACTGTTTCTTAGTTTACAAGGAGTATATTATTGCTAGTATTCTTACTGGTATTCATTATTATCATGGTAGGAGCGGCAGGAGCAGCCTTTATATTTTGTGACTAAATGGCAAACTAATCATATCCATAGATCAACTGGTATATGACCATTTTAATAATTCTTTCCCCAAGAAAATCTATAGACCTTTCTCCACAATAAGGAATTTGCCCCAAAATGTGAGTGCCTAATTAGAGTAGAAGAAACACCTTCATTATGCTTATATTTGTTTCTCTCCCTCTCTTTTCATCTATTCTTCCTATCGAATTTCTATAGAAATACTTTTCAAAAGACAGTATCTTCAGTATCTTTTATTTCAACTCAAAGTTCAACATTCAGAGAAATTCCTAAACTATACCATGACAAAATGTCCACATATGTCAGAACGAAAAAGTTGAGAAACACTTTAGTAGACTGAATAGAAAACCTTCAAAATACTCACTTGTAGCAGAACCAAGAAGATTTTTTGAGGATTTATCCTCTCCGGTATTATAATCCAGTGGATAATCTGTTAAAAAAGAAAATGCTAAGACCTAGCTCCAATAAGATATTTAAAAGCTCAAATTATGTCCTGCCAAAATCAGCTGACATTTAAAACATTTTGTAATAAATATGAATTATGTATCTAAAACATGTTCACAAAAAGCAAATATGATTCAGAAACCATTTAACAAACAAATATAAAACAAGGAAAATAACTGTAATGCTTACCAACATTTTAACGACATTTATAAGACTTTTTAATTCAAGCTTTCAATATACTTTATCAACTCTTAATCAATGTCTTCATTTCACTCATGAGAAAATTTAGACTGTTCAAACAATAGTTTAAGACATCTTAAAATAAGGACTTAAAGTGGAAATGGAGAGTGTCATAAAACTTTCCTCTACCTCTTTAGGGTCACAAAATTTCTCAGTGGCTCAGGAGACCAAAATGTGCTTACTCTTGGGCTTATGGGAAATCACAGGAATTAAAGCTCATTTCTACTATTTCAGTTACCTTGTGAGTTTAACAGATTTTTGAGTCTGGCATAGGGACAGCATCACAATTTACAGCATTAATGTTATAGAAGGGAGTTTCAGTTACAAATAACTGAAAGATAAACTTGGAAAGCAATACAATTACAGTGCAATCATATCAGAAAACAGGTTTAAGTAAAAGTTGATTAGAGTTAAAAACAACAAAAAAAGCCTGAAGACAACAGTCATACTAATTTAAGTAACCCATAGCCCCCCCATTACTATTCGATTTTTAAAAAGTAAAAAAATAGACCTAACAGTCATCCGTTTGATGACACTTACCATAGTCCTCATCAAATAGTTCCTGGCGTTCTGAGTGATACTGGGAATCAGCAATTTCTTCATATTCTTCCACCATGCTAGTGCCAAATACCCTATATCAACAACAGTTTCATTAAACACTTCCAAAACAAAATACCTGTTAAGGCTAATCACAATAAATGACAAACATCAACTTTGGTCATATTTTGAGGGCCACTGGCTTTTGGACTCCAAAATAATGGCTGTTTCTTACATTTCAGTCATACTGTTTCAATTAAAATATAAAACTAATCTATTTAAGGCATTAAGAAATACAATGGATGAGTTTTTATTATCAGTCTAAAATGTTTCTGCATATTATCATCATAGCAAAATAGCAAGCAAGTTAAACCAAATACATAAAATGAAGTTTATTTTTAAAGAGGGTATTTTGACATTTTTCCAAAATACATTCAAGACAAAGAAATATTTTACAGTTTTTATTTCTATGGTATTAACTCACATAAGAGAAAATTATTCTTCACTTTAAATATACTGAAAATTTTGTATATCAATTTTTTTAAAGCACTCAATAAATGTATTTTTTTTTCTGCATTACCTTATAAGGCTTAATGGACAAAAGTGTTCTGATCCAAAATGTGATACCAACTCAACCTAAAGAATAAAAGCACATGAAATGGGAAGCCAGCAGAGTGCATGTACGGTTATCTAACAATATACTCAGTTTTTTCATTATAACATTTCTATAGAGTCCTCCTTTTCCCCAAAATCAATACTTGTAAAGTTTTTGTAATGTATTAATATGCCATGCCCTGTTATTTAATATTGCAAAAGAGAAGGTTGCTAACCTTTATGTACTTGATGAACATCTGAAGCAAGAGAAAGGAAAAGAAAAAGAAATCAGTTCCAAAGTCTAGACATCATGCAATAAGCAACTTTAAATACTTGTAAATTATATTTAGAAAGCAATGCTATGTGATGGATAACATTGTAGTATTCTTAATTCCTTGCAGAAATGAAAGCAATGATTTAAATTTTTATCATCACAACCTTAGAGTATAATCTAAATGATTGCAATGAAATAAATTAAGGTTGTAAGTTATCTAAAATCCATTGCTATTATTTTATATAGCTGTTAGCATTCCAAAAGCAATTAACAAACAGTATCTAGAAACACTCTTTTACATTATCTTAAGTATTACAGATATGTATCAAGTATATATTCATATATGAATTTATATATGGATATATATGCACATATACATATGTATATTCTACACATATATTGATAACAGTTCATTATTAAATGATATTTATACTTGCATAATATATACTACTTATTTCAGGAAAAGCATGAATTTTTAGTATGCTATGTTATTTCAACTATAACTTACAGAGGTGGAGGATATATTAGCCTTTCGAATGTAAGCTATTAAAGTAGTAGATTTGGGTGTAGTTCTTTTAGGATAAGGAAAATCCAAGTAAAAAATTTATATAACATTATTACTACAAAATGAAAATCAGAAAGTAATTTTTTCCCTGCTTTTTATGAGTTGTAAGTAAATGTTTCTTGCTTTTAGACTCAATTCTACCAAAGAGATTTTTTTATAAAACTAATACTCAAAATATTCTATAGTCTGCAATCATAAAAGGAACAAAGTGGAAAGTTTTATAAGCATTTTTATGCTTCCAATAAAATATTCTTCTATTATTAGCAAAGTAGATGGTATAAATAATTCTCAAAATTATTTCATGTGAGTTGTCTTAATTGCAAAATTAAATGCAATTGTATCACCTAGCAAATGACTTAACGTTTTTTCCTCTTCACAGTGAAGAAAGTATACTGTATAAAAAGGTCACTAAGTAATTGTTTCAGTACTAATTTTAAAATGAATTGAAAATGTTCCTTAATTTTTTTGAATAATTTTGAATTATTAACTGAGAATATTAACTTTATTTTAAAAATAGTATTTAGCATTTTTATATGGGGATTAAGAATACTACAAGTTTACCTATTTATAGAAGTCAATTTAAACCATGCTTTAAAAAGAGATGGTAAAATCACAGAAGACAAATTTAGGTAGCTATAATTCTCACATTTAAAGAAGAAAGGATAGAAATTAGAACCTGCTGCCATTCCAAAAATATTAATTCAATAGTACTTTAAGGTATGGCTATAATTTTAAAGAAAAAAAAGAGGGAAGAAAGGAGTAACAACTTCCGCTATTTTGTCTAACCCAATTCAAAAGTGATAATTTTACTTGATTAGTTGGTAGAAGAAGCTGTGGAAATACCGAACATCAGTGTTTAAAAGCCTATTTTATTTGAAACTGGTACTTGGATACAGAATATTTCATTTGGCTATACAAAAAAAAAAAAAAAAAAAAAAAAAAAAAAAAAAAAAAAAAAAAAAAAAAAAAAAAAAAAAAAAAAAAAAAAAAAAAAAAAAAAAAAAAAAAAAAAAAAAAAAAGCAAAAGCCATAACAATGCCAAATAAGTGGATATGAAGGTTGAAATGATCTAAGATTCAGAATCTATTAAGTTAAGAAATTAGGCCTGCTTTAAAGACTTCAGTGACTAGCTATGATTTCAGTTTCAAAATAGTTATACTATGAAGATGACATTTTACATACTCAAAAAACTTAAAAATTTATAATTTGGAATTTTATCAGAGCCATAAATAACAAAAAAAAAACTGGCCTAGGCTTCCAGCAATACAAAAGGGAATGTAGCAGTTCTGACTCATGAAAAATAATATACCCAAGTAAGAATTATCTATTAAGTGGTATACTGTAGTCGATTTCTTCTTTTCTGATTTCTAAAAGGATAAGGTGTATAAAGTGTAAATAACAGGTATGTTTTCATTATAGAACATAGTCCTATATGTGTAAACATTACCTTGACATATTTTGCATACATCTGCTCATCTAAAGGGAAACTCTGTACATTCCGCTCATCTCTACCATGAAAAGTACCCAGCTTAATCCATTTATTTGTGGGATACCTAGAAAATATGGAAAACGTGTTCTTTTTAAAAAATTATAAACCACATATTGAGAATTACATCATATTTTCAAAATATAATTTTTTTCCTTTCCAGTTGAACACGCTGACTGAATAGTTAAATACATAAATGCATACATTTAATAAATACATTTTCTTTTCCAACTAAACTGACAGGTTTCTCTTTACTGGGAAAGAAGACCTTGAAAAATCACACCATTAACAAAGAGTAAGACCAGTACCAATTCTTGGGGTTTGGGAGGATGTTTTAGAATAGAAAGTCACCAAGAGACTGTCTTGGAAGAAGGTGGTACAACTCTTCACATACTGACATGTGTGTAATAATGTAAAGTACAAATACAAGTACTGGTGGAAAGAGAATGGGAAGAAAAAACTTTTAAAATCATATCTGAGTTTAACATACCTATTCCTCTTAAAAGGGAATCTAATATTTAACATAAAAGTCTAAAACTACAAAAGTGTTTACTGAAACATTTTAAGAACTCCTCAAAATAATGAGCCCTCTCACCACATTAAGAGGATACACTTTACTTATCAGAGCTGTGTATGCTCATTTGACATATAAGAAAATTGGAGCTGAGAGAAAAAGAAGTGATGAGTAAGGGTAGTGGCAGAATAATAGATGGAATTCTCAAGAGGTCTTGAGAAGCAATTTCAAAAACTGTATATACGCAATGCTGACTGTGAGGTGGAGGAAGAAACATCAAGGAAAACCCTTAACGTCCAATGACGGAACAACAGTTCCATAAATAAACAGCATCCCACATGGTATATTGTGGACACTCAAAAAGTATTTATGAAATAACACCTCTGTTGAAGGAAAAATATTATGTATACATTAAAAATGAATGTGTAAAAGACAAAAGAGTATTTCTGGGATGTAAGAAGTAAAAAGTAAATATTTTTATAGAATTAATAAGTAAATGCATAGTAAAGACTAGAAGAAATATATTAAAATGTTAACAAGGGCTATCACTGGTTGACAGAACGCAGTTCTATTCCAAATTCCTCATAACATATATTTCTGTTATAATCACACATGTACAAAAAAGTTTTAGAATATGTTTTAATAAAAATATACCTCATAAAATAAAGCACCTATACACATATGTTTTTAATAACTTTTAAAAGAAATGTTTAAAAGCAAGAGAGCATAATTACTGAAAGTGACAACTTTGAAGTCAGAGCTGTAGTTCTGAATCTTGGTTCCCAAACTCACAAGTCATGTGACCTGGGCAAGCTACTTAATCTCCCCTTTACTGTTTCCCTACTTTATAAGATAATAATATAACATGGTTCTTATATTTAAAGCATCATGTGAGCTAATGAAGGTAAAAGGTAAGTGATTAACAAGAGTCATATTATCACTGTTATTACAAACTGATCTTTAAAAAATAAATGGATTGAAGTCAAAATAGTGACCCACTTATTTGTTTTTATTTCAGAGATCCAACATAGACCTTATAGAAAGAGCTTTAGAATTTACCTGTCACTGATAGAAACCAGAAAGTCTTTAGGAGTAGAAGAAAATAATTCATAATTTGCAATATCAAGCTGTTTTACTTGAATTGGTTCACAAAGTTCAATAACAAACCTTCAAAAAGAACAGAAGACAATTAATCAGATAAACCAAAGTAACAGTTCATATTAAATATGACATTAACAGTTTCCATAAATTAGACTATCATTAAAAGCTACTCATTAAAATGTCAAGAGGAGGATATATAGCCTGAGTTGTCTGTAAGAAACATCTTTAAATACTTCCCAAGCATATCATTAGTGGGGAAAAAAACCTGTAAATAAAACAATACTGATCTTGCTCCATCACATTTTTTTAAAAGATTCTTTTTCTAGGTAACATTCATTCTTGGAGAAGGGATGACTGTCCTAAAAACATCCAGTAATAGTATAAAATGACTAGAGAATAGTTTGGCATATACATTGCCTTAAAAAGTAATCATAGTATTTGATTTAGCTCTTAGAAATTTATCTTAAGGATTCATGGTTTCAGATGTCCACCTTTGTATATATATTTTGCTGTATCGAAGCACACACAGTCTGCAAGAGCAGAGAGGAAGTCAATTTAAATACTCAGCAAAGAGAATTAACAAATTATGGTTCATCCAGACAATGAAATACTAAGCAGCCATTAAAACTGGTACTGAAAACTTTTATTTCATTTACATAAAAATCTAGAGAATGTAAACTAATTTACAGTAACAGAAAACAGATCTGTAATTGCTGTGAGGGAAGACAGTTTGAGAGAAATTATAAAGCGGTTCAATGAAACTTCTAAGAATGATGGATATGTTCATTATCTTTATTGTGGTGACAGTTTCAGAGGTACATAAATGATAAAACTTAACCAAATTATACACTTTGACATGTTGTAGTTTATTGTACATGCAATTTATTGTTCATTAAATATATCCCAATAAAGCTGTTTTTTAAAATGATGCTAAGATCTACATTTACTAACATGGGAAGACGCCAAAAAATATTGCTGCTTAGTAAAAATCAAAAGTATGGTTCCATGTGCATGATATAAAACTGCATATAGCATGGCATTGGGAAAAAATAAATACCCATGACATCTAACACTCTAATCACTGCTTGGATAACATAATATATCAAAGGATATTTATAGAAAGACAATTAAATGCTAAATAAATCAAAAGTATTATAATTATTGTTTAATCTTGGAGAGTAACAGACTTAAGTCCCAGAAGATGGTTAAAAAATATATTAGGTTTCAGAGAAAGGCTCATGAAGAGAGGTAGCTAACATTTGGTGAACACTTACTCTGGGTCAGATACCATGTTTATCTTTACCCATTCTTTGATTTATTCCTCACAACCAAATTGCAAGGGATATTATCACCATTTCATAGAATAACTCAATAAACACTAATTGACTACTTCACACTTTTCCCTTCTCTTTTTTTTTTTTTGAGACAGAGTTTCACTCTTGCTGCCCAGGCTGGAGTGCAGTGGCACGATCTCGGCTCACTGCAACCTCCGCCTCACAGGTTCAAGTAATTCTCCTGCCTCTGCCTCCTAAGTAACTCAGATTACAGGTGTCCGCCACTACACCCAGCTAAGTTTTGAATTTTTAGTAGAGACGGGGTTTCACCATGTTGGCCAAACTGGTCTCGAACTCCTGACTTCAGGTGATCCACCCACCTCAGCCTCCCAAAGTGCTGGAATTACAGGCGTGGGCCGCTGCACCCAGCTCCCCTCACCCCTTAATAACAGAAAGCCCAAGATGTAGTTGAGCATATGGCCATTCATCAAAGACTGTGTATTCTAACCTCAGTCATGTTTATTAGTTCTCAAGGGTCTATCTAGCCAGCAAGTTATAACTAAAAAAGTAAAATGTAATGGCCAGGCACAGTGACTCATGCCTGTGAGCTGAGATCAGGCCACTGAGCTCCAGCCTGGGTGACAGAGTTAGACTTTGTCTCAAAAAAAAAAAAAAGTAAAATGTGATTAAAAGGATCAGAAATTTTTGAACAGGAAAATAATTGGTAGAGAAACTCTAACTCTCCATAAAAACCCCCAAGGAATTTGCATATTATTAGAAAATAAGGCAATATAAGAAGGTAGTCTGATATAAGATCCATATGTAAAAACTGCATCAATGTACACAACAAAATGTAATTTTAAAGATATATCATTTACAATAGTAACAAAACAAAATTTCAAAAAGCTGCCCAGGAAGAAAATTAACAAAAGATATATAATGCTTTTATGGAAAATTTTCAACAAATAACTTTACTGAAAAACATTAGAGTCAACAAAGAAAGAGACGCCCTATTTATGGATAAGAAAATTTAATGTCTGAAAGTCATTTAAAGATTCAATAAAATTCCAAACAAAATCCCCATATGACATTCAGGGAACTCAGAAGGAAAATCTAACATTTATTTTATTTTTTAGACCAAGTTTCACTCTTGTCGCCCAGGATAGAGTGCAGTGGCGTGATGTCGGCTCACTACAACCTCCACCTCTTGGGTTCAAGCAATTCCCCTACCTCAGCCTCCGGAGTGGCTGGGATTATAGGCACCCACCACCAAGCCAGGCTAATTTTTTGTTTATTTAGTAGAGACGGGGTTTCACCATGTTGGCCAGGCTGGTCTCAAACTCCTGACCTCAGGTGATCCAACAGCCTTGGACTCCCAAAGTGCTGGGAATACAGGCATCAGTGACTGCACTCAGCCAAAAGTCTACCATTAATTAGAAAAAGCAGAATAGCCAAGTGAGTCTTGAAGTACAAAACTTGCCTTATCAGATATTAAGAGCTACAAAGCTAAAGTGTGACATAATTGCAGGTAATGGTAAATTGACCAATAAAAGAGAACAGAGAATACAAAAAAACCCCACAAAAACCCATGTATATAAGGGAACTTTACAATAAATGTTGCATTCTAAATTTGAGGTGAACATGTGAACTACTGAATAAACAACTAAACAGAAAAAGTGGGGAGGAGGAATGAATCCTTCCTGCACACCATAAATAATATAAAACAATAAACAATTCCAGGAGAATAAAAACCTCAATACAAAGTACAAAATGTTTAAATTTTAGAAAATACACGATCTTTACAACTTCAGGGCAGGGAGAAACCTCTGACATTAGAAATGAAAACAAAAAATCCCAACATTGTAAGATAGATAAATTCAATTATGTGAAAATTAAAATAGTTCATTTCACCAAAAGTCACTATAGGCCACGTGCAGTGACTCACACCTGTAATACCAGGGCTTTGAAGGTTGAGGTGAAAGGATCGCTTGAAGCCCGGAGTTCAAGACTAGCCTAGGCAGCATGGCAAGACCCTGTCTCTGCAAAAAAATTAATTAGCTGGATGTGGTGGCATGCTCCTGGGAGACCATACCACGGCATTCCAGCCTTGGCAAAAGAGTTGACACCCTGTGTCAAAAAAAAAAAAAAGGCACTATAAAGAAATTAAAAGGACAGTCCATAAACTAGAGAAGGAAGATAAGTGCGACATATATAACTTAAATGTTCTATCCAGAGTGCTACGAAATAAGACTTAGTTGTGTCCATTTTATAAAACAAAATGCCAAGTCTACCTAGACCTCTACCAGACAATAAGAAAAATCAAACACATAAATCAACAGAAAAAAGAGGAAAAGACACTGCACAAGAGAGGAAAAACTAAATGGCAAACACATGAAGGTATCCTCAATCCCGTTAGTGATCAGGGGCTGACACCTCTCTAGGATACAAGTGTCACAGCAACAGAGATCTCGGTTTATGTTGTGAAAAAATGTTTTTCTAGTATCAGCGGCCTAACAGGTACTCAATAAATACCCAATCAGTATTCTAAAATATCACTTAACCCAAAATTCATCTAGAGATTGATACAATTCCTATAGAAATACCAGCATTTTTTTTTTTACAGAACTTAAGATAATTCTAAAATTTAAAAGAAAAAACAACAGGACAATAATAATGAAGACACTACTGCAGAGGATGAGGTATATAAATTCACTCTATCAGATATTAAGACTTATAAAGCTAGTGTTAGAGAGTGTGGTGGTCTTACTTACTCCCCTTAGATGGGGGGAGGAGGAATCTACTTAAACCAGGTGAAATCAGTTAAAGATGTTCTGAGGCTCTTTAATCACACAATGAAAAGACACAAACATAAACGTGCAAAAAGTAAAATATACAGTAAATACATACATGTGTCGCTATATAACAGGGATACATCTGAGAAATACATCATTATGTTTTGTCACAATCACAGAATATTCTTATACAAACCTAGATGGTACAGTTTACTTATACATCTAGGCTATACACCTATTGCTCCTAGGCTACAAACTTGTAGAGCATGTTACTGTATTAAATATTGGGGGAAATTGTAACAAAATATTAAGTATTTGTGTATCTAAACATAGAAAAGGCATAGTAAAAATATAGCATTATAACCTATGGGACTACCTTCACAGATGCTACTATCATCGCTGACCGAAATGTGTCACTGTATGGTATATATCATATCATATATACCAAAGACTGCCATCATTGACTGAAGTGTATCATATGGTATACACTATACATGCTGTCTGGTAGAAACATTAAAATCCAAATGGGTAGCTATGATCATTTATTCCGCAAACCATAATAAAAAAAAAAAATGACTGCTTCATATGACTTCATCCAGCATGGTTTTGCTTGAAATGCAAAACTTCTGAGTATAATAATTTGCCACTGACAAATAAAAACAAAAACCTCAAAATAATAAATTTTGATTATGATCTCAAATAATCATTTCTTCAATTCACAAATCAAATGACATAAGGAAAAATTAAGTTTACAAAATCCATCCCTTACTGCCCTTAAATAGGCATCTTCAAGATGAATCTAAATGTACACATTTCCAAAAGGAATGAAAGCCAAAAGTAGAAAAGAATAAGTATTATCTTTAAGGTTTAAAGAGTGTCTCCTTAAATTTAAAAGAAAAATATTTTATTCCTTCATTAATTCATCCAACCTAGTAAATCAACATGATGATGGTTTTTCTCAGTTCTTTTTCAAATAGCTGCTTTGTGCAATAAATTCAAGTAACCTAATAAAACTGTTAGTATATCACATTAATTTTCCCCATATATCTTTTCCTTTTCCTATATACTTAGTTAATGGCAGAATCATAAATCCAGGCAGTGAAGCCAAAATACTGGGAAATTTCCTGGATGTCTCTCTCTTCTTCATATCCAAATACTGACCAAGAGCTGCCAATTTTATCTGCTATAAATCTCTTTCAGATATATTCCTCTCCTCTGAATCTAACTTGCCTATTTCTCAACTACAATCCTTATTTCTCACCCAGACTATGAAAATAGGTTCCAAACCATGCTTATAACTGCAATCTGTAGGCTACCCTTTAAGGACAAGCCTTCCTAAAATGCCAGTGAGATCATGTCACTTTCTTACTTAAAACAAACGGTCTTTAAGATAAAGTTCAAAAATATTTAAGCTGGGAATATATAGCCCTGGATGGCCTACTTATAAATAAATGAATGCTCCAGGCTTATGTTCCACCCCTACTCTCACTGTACCTTTCTTTTTGTAACATCTAACAGTCACCCAGAAGAAACATATTCCTTTTTAGCACTGCCCTCTTATTCTTACAGTTCCTGAATACCTCTGCCTCATTCATCTGCCACTTCCTATTCATCCTTCAAGGTTCAGCTCAGGAATTACCTCTTCCAGGAAAACTTCTCTCATCTCCTCTTGTAGTTATACATATCACTCTTTCAATAACACCCTTTCAACAGTAATTTTTATATCATTTCATAATTGTTTAACCATGTCTGTCATTGTTTGCTTTTTGTGACCTCCTCAAAAGGAAAGGAAGGCATTTTGTCCTCAATTTTGCATAGTATCAGCACTAATCATAATTGCTTATTAAACGATTATATAAATCAATCTAACCCTAATATAAAAGCTTAACATAATATGCATATATATGTAGCATAAAATTTTTAAAATTGTCTATTACTCACCAAATTTTAGTGCTACAAGGATTCAACATATAAAGATCCATATTTTCTATAAGAATAGCAGATGTGCTCTATTTTAAAAAGAGAAAAGGAAACAAATTATTTTAATGAAAAAAATATTTATTTTAACTTTAAAGTTTTCTAGGACTTCTGTATTTTTAGATCTTAAGTACACCTAAGACTGTAAGACACTCACTTGGGAAAAAAGTACAGAAGTGGCTAAGATTCACCATTCATGGCTACAGCATTAAGTCAGTCTTACAACAATACATTTAAAAATAAATGCCTGTTACATTAAAGAAAAAAATAATACTTTATTTTCTTTTTAAAATTTCATATGGGTTTTAAAAGCTAAAAATGCAGGGTAAAATGTATCAGCCAATATAAGTAAGAATTCATACAAGGTAATGTTTTGAAAGCATATTCTGCTTTTATTAGTGAATAAAGTAAATCACATTAAAATGTAGTTCCCATTAAACAAATGGCTATATTTTAAAAAGTCACTAATTTCCTATATATATAAAATTTTATACTCAAGTACCTACCTTGGCTTCTGGATTAGCTGCTAGAATTTTGGCACCACATTCTACAGAGGCATAATTATTTCGATTTTTCTGGACCTTTTTGGTGGCATGTGAACCTCCATTAGAAGATGGATGCATTGACTGACCTGCAGACAAACCTTATTATAAACATAGATATATCTAATGATTATGACTGAAAATACCTCTAGCAATACTGATCTCAAAAGTAATAAGCTGTCTTCTAGAAAAGAATAGGTTTTAACACTTGAGAGAATATTTTTTAAATTCATTAAAAAAATCAGTGTGTCACCTCAATAGCTTTAAAATATCCCCCAAAAACAAATTAACTACAAAATTCTACATTACTTAATTTATATCTAAGTAATATAACTCACAATATGAAGCTTGTCCATGAGAATCAGAGCTTTCTATATTTACATCTATTATAAATATCTATTAAGGATGTATTTTTCAAATCATTTTATTGTTTTTTTTTTTTTAAGCTCCGGGGTCCATGTGCAAGATGTGCAGGTTTGTTACATAGGAAAACATGTGCCATGGTGGTTTGCTGCACCTAACAAGCCTATCATATAGGGAATAAATTAACTATAATTTTAGCCACCCTCCCCTCTCTCATAACATGGGTAAGCTTTTCTTTAGGTATGTTCTTGAAACACCATATGTTAAACACCTTTTGGTAAATTAAAGAATATTTTAAACCCAAGGATTTTATGCAAGTTCTTTTTTAGTTCCATATGAATCTTAAAATAGTTTCCATGTCTCAATTTTCCTCGCATTGTGATGAAAACCACTGCTATGCCTTCCTTATTTTATGCTCACTTAATAATTTACAAGAATGGATTTTAATTAAAACAAATACTGTATGTAATTATATACAGGTACATGATATATGGATGGATCAACAAAAACTTGGTAAGTTTCACCTTTAAGAAGTTTTCAAAAGTAAGTTTTATTTTGCTTTGCCAATCAACAAAAGAAAACAGCATATTAAAACCATACCATAAATTAAAAAAAAAATGTTTTTGAAGAACTCAAATCTTTCTTACTTTTTTCTTTTTCTACTTCCATAACTTTCTTCTTCCATTCATCAAATGTTGGTATATCTTCTGGATCTTTGGAACTTGCTACAGATGTAGGGTCAATTTCTCCTGGTTTTGTATAATCAGAACTCTAAAAGAAACACCAAAAAATAAAGAGACTCCAACTTTCAAAGAATACAAATAAATTTTAGAAACAAATACAAATGTTTCTGTCAAATTAAAGTTCCATTTTATAATGAATTATATTTTGAAAAAATAAAAAAGGTAAAAAGAAAAGTTTTGGTTTACTTAAAAGTTGAATTTCTCTTGAAATAATTAAAATGTTCTATTTCGGATATGTTCCTTCACTTGTTAGTGATATAAGCAAAGGTAGTTAACAAGATAATAATCTATATAAAATCCTAAAGCAAAAAATTACTCATACATAATCTGTACAAATGAACAAATCATATACTTGCAGCGCATTCACCTTAAAATATAAGATAATACGTCCATTAAAGCAAACTGGCTAATTTTACATGTTTTAATATTATTTCCACAAAATCCTTTAAAAAATACTACATAGACAAAAATTTTAAGGCAAATATAAAAACCTAAATGTGGAAAAACAAAACTTTACATTTTAGAAAAAAATTTAAAAATCTTTACAAGTCATGTTAACAAGATGCAGAATGCATAAATCATTTTTAAAAGGTGACACATTTGGCTAGGTTAACCATAAATGACATGAAAAAATAAGTCATACACTGAGATAAGTATTTGCAACACATTCAGTCAACCAAGAATTATTATCAAGTATAAAGAGTATCAATAAATCAAGAGAATGGGGTGGGTGGGAAGCAAAGAATAAAATCAATACATTCAGGAAAAAGAAATAAACTTTTGGTAATAATCATGGAATCCAAATGAAAGCCAGAGATATCATATAAATCAGTGGTCCACAACCTTTCTGAAACCAGGGACCAGTTTCATGGAGAACAATTTTCCTACAGAGGGGCAGGGAGATGGTTTTGGGATCAAACTGTTCCACCTTAGATCATAAGGCATTAGTTAGATTCTTATAAAGAGTACACAACCTAGATCCTTCACATGTGCAGTTCACAATAGGGTTCACACACATATGAGAATCTGACGCCACCACTGCTATGACAGGAGGCAGAATTCAGGTGGTAATGCTTGCTTACCTGCCACTCACCTCCTGTGGTGTGGCCTGGTTCCTAACAGGCCACAGACTGGAGCTGGTCTGTGGTCTGGGGGTTGGGGCATGCTGACAAAAATTATACAAATCTGATGGAGTTTAAAATGTGACAGTCTGTGGCCAAGTGTGAAATGTTTGTTGAGCCAAGGGAAATCTATCAGACTGCTAAAAAGAGTTTAAAAGTTAGCAATATAAAGATGTACATACCCCCATGTATAACTCTAAGTGAAAACACGTGTCTAAAAGATATGCATAAGAATGCTCATTGTGGCAGTGCTTTTAATAATCAAAAAATAATAACCTAAATATCCATTAATTGAGGAATGGATAAACTGTACTAGTCACTATAAACAGGAGTGGAAACAATGAATAAATCTCAAAAACATTGCTAAATAAAATGTTACTTAAGTAAGACTGTCATTTATATCAAACTAGCCATATATATATATTATTTATATTATTTATATTTTATATATTATTTGTATATATTATTTATATTTATTTGAAAAGCTCTAAAACTAAACAAAAAAACTCTTAGATTCAAGATAATGGTTATATCTGAAGACAAGAGAAAGAATACTGGGGAAGAGCACAGTCTTATGATTTTTTTTTCTCTTAAACTGAATAATGAATACACACATTTATTCCATTATCAAATCATTTCTGTATTCCTAAAAGTTTTGATGTCTTGAGAAGTGTACAAAATCTATTAGATAGCAAAGTCTTATAAACAAGTCTCATTTAGTATATGTTTGCTATTTATGAGCATGCTTTTGAGTACTAACATGAAATATCCATAACTTCTGGGACTATAATTTCTTTTTTACTTCAAAGGAAGTAGAGCCATTTCCAAACCTCCCTTTAAGGAGTCAGCAATTTGGTCTCAACCCAACTTCCATCTCAGAGTGTTTTACAGAACAAGTTAGTTGATTTACTAAATGAAGTGTATGGTGATTTAAAACAATACATGGCAGAAAAAGATAAAAGCTAGTATTACCACAAATTTAATTTTTTAAATTATGTAATAAAAATCTAGTTTGAATATAAGATAGGAGACAGGACTCAACTGACTCCAGAGGCAGGGCTCAGACACCAAACCATATCAAGGACTGGATAAAACAGGTCCAGGTCAGGAGCAGTTTCCGTAAAACACACCCAGCAGCGTGCCTTGTCAGTTTAGCATTGAAATGGCAACAGCTGGAAGTTACAAACCGTTTCCATGACAAGGATCCAGCAACTCGGAAGTTGCCACCATTTTCCTAGAAATCTCTGCATAAATCACCCCTTAATTTGCATATAATTAAAAGTGGGTATAAATATGATTGCAGTACTGCCTCTGAGCTGCTACTGTAGGCACACTGCCTATGGGGTAGCACTGTTCCACAAGGAGCAGTACTTCTGCTGCTGCTGTAACAGCCACTTCAATAAAAGTTGTTGTTTAACACCATCAGCTCACCCTTGAATTCTTTCCTAGGGGAAGCCAAGAACCCTCCTGGGCTAAGCCCCAATTTGGAAGCTTCCCTGTCCTGAATCATCTGGTGACCACAAAGGGATGAAGAAAGCAGAGATGGCAGTGATTGGAGGAGAGGCAAGATGACGCAACAGTAGAGATGGAGAGCAGGTGATTGGCAAGAGACAATGAGAGATGGCAGTCAGAGAAACAGTGAGAAAACAGCAAGGGAGAACAGACAGGAGTTAGCAAACAGTGAGAGATGGCAGTGGATGAGATGAGCAGAGAGGTAAACTAAGCTGAGCTGTAACACCTGAGCTCTAACACTAATCAAAGGCTCTTCTGAGAGCCATTATTTTCCCTGGCACACAGCACAGCCGAGCAGATGAGCAAGTAGCCATAGTACTACTGCCTCATATGGGACCCACTGCTCTGACAGGCAGCCCAGTGGGTTACCAGCCCCTGTGCAAGCCCCTCCCACTGCAGCAGCTGAATCTACCCAAGCTGAGGGAACCCAGAGAGACCTTTTCCCAAGTCCCACATTGAAGATCAGTCACATTTTGGCTTCTGTGGATGGGTGTGTCCCCTCTACCACCCTCCATAATATCAAGTAAGCTAGGGAATAAAAGTCTTTGGCTAAGTGGTCATTTAAAAGTCCCCCATTGTTAGTGTGCCCTGAAACACACCCTTAGCACCTCTTTCACTGGTCCTTTCCCTCTATTTTATGATTCCACCGGTCATTTCATTTTCAATTCTGATATGCGTGCAGTCTTACTGTTTGCTTTTAACTTTCTGTTAACTGTGTGTGGGCAACTGTTTGAGGTGCAACATGTGGTTGAGAGGGGTTCCCCCAGTGTGTTGACTCTGGGACACCAAAGTCACATTCTGTGACCTCAACTTGGTAGTAAGTCACTGTTGGCTGCACCCAGGGTGTCCCAGGGTTTTTGGCATTGGTGAGGGGCCCCTCATTGGGTGAAAAGCAGGCACTCTGGGTTTTCAGCATTGGTATTATAGACTGAATCCCAGATGTTCTGGGGTTTTTGGCACTGACATTACCTTTAGGACTGTGGCTTATAGCCCCTCTCCCTAGGGGAATATTAATCTTGCCCTTTTCTGTCCTAAAGTTAAAAGTATTATTTTCCTAATAGCCAGTTGCAAGCTCCTTCTTGGGAGCTGTCTTATAACTGCTTTGCTTATAACTGACCCTCTTGGTCAAAGGAACTGGGAGTTCTCAGGCTCTTGATCTCAAATGGACAGTCACCTACAGCAGCAGACAAGTGGCTACCTATTTTCTCAGTGTCTCCACTACCAGGTAGGTACTGCAGCAAGTCAGGGCCTCTGAAGTCTCCTCTTCGGCAACCCCTTCCTAGGTAAATTACTTATGTTCATAGGCTCAAAAATGGCATGAGAAATGAATAGAACAGAACAGAATAGAACAGAATAGAATAGAATAGAATAGAATAGAATAGAATAGAATAGAACAGAATAGAATATAGAATAGAATATCGAATATAGAATAGAATAGAATATAGAATAGAATAGAATATAAAATAGAATAGAATAGAATATAGAATAGAATAGAATAGAATAGAATCTTAAATATTGAGCTTATTGTATGGTATAAAATCTAAAAATGGTAGAATGGTTCTCATCTATAACATTCCAATGTCTGGTAGGCAGTTCAGGATTTCTTGCTCCCTAGGTTTACATAAAATGTGCTAAAGAAATGTATTTTTTAACCGGGAAAAATTTGTTTAATTTGGAAGTTATTAAAAGGGAAATTCAAAACGTGGGGGAACCAGAAAGTAGAGAAGAAAGACATAAAGAATGTTATGAATGGAAAATGTTTTGTTTTCCCTTTGCTTTGCAAAGAAGGATATAGTAAGAGTAATCTTACATGAGAGAGAAATCTTACTATTCAAAGTAAAATGTCTGGTTATTTAAGAAAGAGGTAGTATAGGACAACATATTAGTCCACTCTCACACTGCTATAAGGAACTACCTAAGATTGGGTAATTTATGAAAAAAGAGGTTTAACTGACTAACAGTTCGGCAGGCTGTACAGGAAGCTTTTAAACAACTAGATCATGTGAGAACTCATTCATTACCAAGGCCTTAGGCAACTCCACCTCTGTGGTTCTGCAGGGTAGAGCCCCCATAGCTGCTTTCATGAGCTGCTGTTGAGTGCCTGCAACTTTTCCAGGTGCAAGGTGCAAGCTGTTGCTGGAGGATGATGGCCCTCTTCTCACAGCTCCATTAGGCAGTGCCTCAAGGGGACTCGGGGGGTTGTGAGTTCCCACCCCACATTTCCCCTCTACACTGCCCTAGTAGAGGTTGTCCATGAGGGCTCTGTCCCTGCAGCAGACTTCTGTCTGGACATCCAGACATTTCCACACATCCTCTGAAATTTAGGAAGAAGTTCCCAAACCTCAACTCTTGCCCTTTGTGCACCCATTGGCCCAATACCACATGAAAGCTGTGAAGGCTTGGGGCTTGCACTCTTTGAAGCAATGGTCTGATCTGTACCTTGGCCCCTTACAACCATGGCTGAAGCTGGAGCAGCTGGGATGCAGGGCACTATGTCCCGAGGCTGCACACAGCAGCAGGACCATGGGTCTGGCCACACAACCATTTTTCCCTCTTAGGCCTCCTGACCTGTGATGGAAGGGGTTGCCATCAAGGTCTCTGAAATGACCTAAAGGCATATCCCCCATTTTCTTGGCTATTAACATTTGGCTCCTCTTTACTTATGTGAATTTCTGCAGCCTTGAATCTCTCCCCAGAAAATGGGTTTTTCTTTTCTGCCACATGGTCAGGCTGCAAATTTTCCAAACTTTTATGCTCTGCTTCCCTTCTAAATATAACTTTCAGTTTTAGGCCATTTATTTGTTTATGCAAATGAGCACAGGCTTTTAGAGGTAGCCAGGCCACATCTTGAATGCTTTGCTGCTTAGAAATTTCTGCCATAAACCCTAAATCATCTCTCTCAAGTTCAAAGTTCCACAGATCCCTAAAGCAGAGGCACAACGTCAGCAGTCTCTTTGCTAAATCACAGTGAGTCACCTCTGCTTAAATTCCAAATAAGTTCTTCATCTCCATCTGAAACCACCTCAGCCTGAACTTCACTGTCAATATCACTATCAGTATTCTGGTCAAAACCATTTAACAAGTCTCTAGGAAGTTCCAAACTCTGTTATCGTCCTGTCTTCTTCTGAGCCCTCCAAACTGTTCGCCTCTGCCCATTACCCAGTTTCAAAGTTGCTTCCACATTTTCAAATATCTTTATAACGATGCCTCACTTCTCTGGTATCAATTTTCCATATTAGTCTGTTCTCAAACTGCTGTAAAGAACTCTTGAGACTTGGTAATTTATGAAGAAGAGAGGTTTAATTTTTAATTGATTCACAGTTCCTCAGGCTGTATGGGAAGGATGGGTTGGGGAAGCCTCAGGAAACTTACAATCACAGTAGAAGGACAAAGGGGAAGCAAGTACCTTCTTTACATGGCAGTGCAGGAGGAAGAGAGTGAAGGGGGAAGCACTACACACTTTTAAACCAGATCTTGTGAAAAGTCATTCACTATCACAAGAACAGCAAGGGGAAATTCCGCCGCCATGAATCAATCCCCTTCCATTAGGCCCCTCCTCTAACATGTGGGGATTACAATTCAACATGAGATTTGGGTGTGGGCACCGAGCTAAACCATCAGACAAGTCAGAAAATTTAAGCATGTTGTAGAGGGTCTGTGTTATGTCGTGATAAGGTTCATAAAGGAGACTTTATAAAATAAATTTTGTGTATGATTAAACTTGTTATAAACAAAGGAAATTGTTTACAATACTCTTTCTAAACAATGGTCTACATGTTAAAACCCAATTTTCTTAAAATGTTAATTTGCTAAATTACTAGAAAATTTGCCTTATAATCCTGTAATCTCTTTCTTTTGAAAGCTTCTCAGATTCATGCAACTCCTTTAGCGTTTTTGTCAGCTCCTGTGAGTTTTTTCCTACAAGTATGACTGCTGCTGTGGCCTGACGCTAAAATGTTTAGTCTTAGACATCTGAAGGAGCAGTGTTTTCTCCCAGTACAGCTTAATTCTATGCTGTTGTTTTTTCTTGATGTGTCACCTATTTTGGCTTTTGGTTTTGACTCTTATATTGCTTAGAAGTGTTTAGGGGACTGGTAGGTACCTGCCCAAATCTATTCCCTTTGGCCAGGAAGGGAGTAAGTGTTCAGTTTGTTGGGGGGCTATGGATTTTGATTTTTGTTTTGTATTCCCCTTTTTGTCAGAAGGTGCTGGATGCAATGTTAATGGCAGAGATTTTATTTTCTCCTTTGCCGATGCTGAGGTGGTGTACTGCCTTCCCCAGGTCCACTGGGTCTCTCAGTTGGACCCCTGTGGCCTGGAAACTTGCAGTCAGGGGACTTGTAGCCAGTGGATGTTCTAGGCCAGACATGAGTGGAGGTGGGTGAGTATTCATTGGTCCTTGAACTCTTTTGAAGAAAATACTGTAATACTTCTTTTTGATCGCTTTAGCCAACCTCATAGGAAACATCTTTCTTGTCCTTGTCTGGGTGTAGAGCCCATAGGCCATGCTAAGGCCCAATCGGACACCATGTTGTCACCATTAATCTCGTTTGCTCTCCCAATTGCCCTGATCCGACATGGGTAGAAAAAGAACTCTACAGTAAGTATTTCAACAATTATAGCATTAGGGAACCACCTTCATAGTTGCTGGATTTGTCATCAACATCCCCAGGATAAAATTTCAATCTTCTGGCTTATCCAGAAAATCTCACAACTGTCCCCACAGATCTCCTAACTAACCATAGCAATCCTAAAATACCCAAATCCCTACTTGTTAAGTGGAACAAACTGTCCCCCACTGAATGAATTCCACCTGAACCTCCCCACCATTACCTGGACCTAGGAAGTTGGGTATGTATCTCTCCAGTCTACTCATGATCCTACATTTTGCAACCACTGTTGTGTTAATGACTCAAAAGCAGAAGTTTCCCTGCATTGCTCTCAATTCAATTCTAGCTGCCAAGATACAATGCCACAGCAAGGTAAATGGGATTCCATGTGTAAGCAAGGAGGCACATATCGTGGCTTCTCCAGGATTAGAATATACAGGGGAAAACAAACAAAGAATAAAGATCAAACCCCACCCCACAGGGTCTCTGTCTGTGCCCCAATTGAACTCATTTTTCTTTGTGGCCATAAATGGGAAGAAGTTACACCCCATAACCACTCCTGACTCTCCAGATAGTCATCTGTTTTTAAATTCTAAATTGTTAAAAGTCAACATCTGCTCTTTCAGGAGTAGCTTACCCTTGTGTATCAAAACTTGGAACTGAGGTGAATGTATGTTAGCCACTCTTGCCCCTTCAGGAGTCACAGTCATAAGACCCAAATAACACGAGAAGTAAATGAGCAATAGGATTAATTCTAGCAGGAATCAGGGCAGCATTACCCTGGGGTGGCTTTGCTCATCACAAGTGAACCTTAAACAACTTGACTAAAACGGTAGGACACTTAGTCACCAACACAGGTCACACACTAAAGAGAACTCAAGAGTCCCTAGACTCTTTGGCAAACATATATCTCAAAAACAGTCTAGCAGTGGGATGTTTACTAGCTGAACAAGGTAGAGTATGTGCAGTTATTAATACCTGCTGCACAAATATTAACAACTCCAGACAAATCGAGATTAACATTCAAAAAAATCTATGAGTAAACTACCTGGTTACAGATATAACCAGGGCACTTACTGCAACTATATCTGGTCAACTATCAAAAGTGCCTTCACAAGTCTCAACTGGTTTTTACATACCTCTTCTAGGACCTTTGAAGGCTGTCTTGTTACTAATTTTTGGTCCTTGCTTGTTTAACCTCTTAGTAAAGTTTGTCTTAGATTACAAAAGTTCCATGTAAAGACAATGTTAGCACAAAGCTTCCAACTCATCCCGTCTCTGGGCCCCTATTAGGTATACAGATTTTCACTTCTCTGGTGCTAGACACCCGTAAACTCAGCAGGAAGCAGTTACAGAAGATGGATTTCTGCCCTTGTATAGCCTTCTTAAGATTAAGAAGGAATATCTAATCTCTGAGGGAGGAATGAGGTAGGGAGGTGGGATTCAATTCTGGAGGCAGGTCTTGGATATCAGATCAAATTGAGGGCTAGCTAAACCAGGTCCCAGACAGAAGTATATTTCCATAAGCCAAGGCCACCAATGTGCTACGTCTGTTTACCACTGCCACAGCAACACGTGGAGGTTGCCACCTCTTTCCATGGCAACACCCAAAAGTTACCACCCCTTCCCATAACAATCTGACAACCCAGAATTTACCACCTTTTTCCTAGAAATTTCTGCATAAACCAACCTTAATTTGCATATAATTAAAAGCATATATAAGCATGACTATAGAACTGCCTATGAGCTGCTATTCTGGGCACAATGCCTATGGGGTAGCCCTACTTTGTAAAGAGCAGTACCTCTGCTGCTGCTGCTGTACACTGCCACTTCAATTAAAGTTGCTGTTTAACACCACTGGCTTGCCCTTGAATTCTTTCCTGGGTGAAGCCAAGAACCCTTTCAAGCTAAGTCCTAATTTTGGGGCTTGCCTGTCCTGCATCAGATAATTGAGAAAATAAACAAGAAACACACACTTATAAAAATTTACCTAGCTGAGATACTAACAACGTAAAGCTCAAATATAAAAACTGCAACAAAAAGAATATACATTTACCCTTTGAGGCCCAGCCAAAGAAATCACTATATCTTCCTGGCAACAAATAAGAGAATACAACAAAAATCACTTTGTAATACATTGTCTATGAACAATACAACAAAATCATTCTCTATGTAAGCTCAACAAACAGGGTCTCATAGATCCTTGAAATAAAGGCTGGCACAAGTATCCACATGCACCAGAAAGCAAATTCTCTCCCACTCAGATGGGGCAGAGTTATTCTGAAGTGAATACTACATAAAACTATTGGCTGTTACTCATAATGTACTCATTATCTGCCATGATTTTTCTGGGATACTATTTAGAAAGTAATTAATACAGTTAATTAAATTCTACTCTTTTGCCTATTAGCATAGACTCACAAACAGTAAGTCTCTTAGGTAATGAAGATGTTTCAGTCTGCTAAGTTAAGGAGAACAAGCAAATCTAGGACAAAGCTAGCTGCCATGCTTGAATTTTATATTTGACACTATTATAAACACCTTCAAAGGAAATGTGTTTTAATGTTTATCTAATTTTATTCATGGATGTGGTATTTGACAATTAAACTTTAACATATGCATGATTTTGTATCACTGAGAAAAGTAGTTCCTTTAATATGTTAGACTATGAAATGCTGAGCTCCTATACTTAGAAGAAGCATCATCAAAAGAGTTGATCCCATCATAGTGAAAGTCTCCAAAATGAAGTTTAGTTAGTCTAACTGAGGATTCACTGAAAATATGTGAAAAAGAAAGCAGAGAACAAAAGACCCCCAAATTAAAAAGGAACAAATATGGATGTGGTGGTCAGCACACTGAACTACTCTTGGACCTTATTTATTTTTGTTTTTGTTAAGTTTATGGAGTATACTTCATCTCTGTAACTTAGTTATTGCTTACCTGAGGAAAGCTTAAATTGCTGTGTTGATACTACTTCAAGAAATTCTACACGACATGAAGCCAAGGTACTACTCAGAAGGAGAAAAGAAACTAAAATTGTTCCACTCTGATAAGCCCTGTCTTAATTATAAGAATTGCATCACTAAAATATAAGGTGGTCTGGTTATATTTTGCACACAAATAATGAAAGGTAAAATGTTCCATTAAAATAATTCTGACTGATGAACCTAAGTTTAAGCTTGTATTATTAACTTATATTCTGAAGATAATTAGATGTAATTAGTCATGCCTTCTTCTAGATAGCTGTATATGAAGCCGATTAAATAAGGACTTTATGTATCTAGTATTTAACAGCTGATAGTGGCACAAAATCATTTAATAATATATAACCAAAGAGAGTTTACACTTAAAACAACTTTATGTAATTAACACTATATTGGAAATAGAATCACTTGCTCTAAGGGAGCACAGTTCATGTCAGTTCCACATGTTACTGTCTACTTAATCTTCCTGATTTTATGACAAATACAGTTAGCAAACTACTACAAGTTTAGCTAATAACAAAAATGCATTTCATAAAGAAGTAGGAGATAGTGCAAGTTATATACCTACCTCATTTTTTAAATTATCTGAAGCATTCAATTCAGATTTTGGATCACCACCACCCTGTTCACTTGCTGAAACTTTTGATTCAAATTCTGATTTTGTTATCTTTCCTTTGCCATGTGAAGATGACACATTTTCTATATGCTGTCCAACAAGGCTGTTTAAAACCAAAAGATATATTAAATAAATAGATTTTATTGGATAACAAATTCTACACAACTTAAATTCTTATAACACATGTACAAAGTAAACCAAGGAAGAAACACAGAGATCAGTTTTCTCTCAATCAAAGTGGATTTTAACATACACCAAAGTCCACTGGACACTGCTGTTATTGTAGAATCATAAGAAGGACAAAACTGCTTGTACCCACCTGTCAGGTGGGTTGACAAAGGAAGGTTGTTCAATTGGAGCATTTGCATCAAGGGCCTCACCAACATCACAATCAGTTTCGGATTGCTCGGTTTCACTTGGTTTGGCTATAGGAATAGTACCAGATTTTTCTATTTCACTAAAAAAAGAAACAAGAAATATAATCTGGTAATTAAATGAACTTGAGGTAATATAAATTAAAAATACTATTAGTGATTTCCAAAATATAATGCAAACCAAAGAAAGAAAATTTTATATCATGTAAAATTGCTGACTTGATCTGTTATTGTCCTCAGCTTCTAAATAACTACTTACCAAATATTAAAACAAAATATTAGAAGTTAATATTTGGTCTTATAAAAAACAAGATTTTTAACTTTATATCTGCTACTATATTAATTCTACCAACACTAAAGTTGTTACTCATGGCATCCATCAAAAATCATTATCTCAAGACATTTCACTAAACTTTTAAGGTGTTCTTAGATTTCATTTTTAAAATATATACCTTAATATTTTTCCCTGCCTCACCTCCACTTCATTAACCAGTCATGTTTAAAATAATGGGAAAATAGGATTCACTGTTCAGACATAAAGTATCTAGCCTTAAATTCTTTCAGAATCATTTAAATTTAAAAGTTGAAATACTATCATTATTTCTCAACATGTCTTCTGTTCCGTGGCCCTTATTGAGACAAGCTCCTAAATGGTAACCATAACATCTTGGTCAACTCCTTCAACCCAGGCCTTTACATTCTTGAGAAGCAAGGGTGATATTAACTGACACATTTATCCTATGTACCAGTTATTCTTCTACATACTTTATTTATATTAACTCATTTGATAAAGGAAATGCTTAATGTAGTACTAAGAGAAGGGCATTCTGTTTTGTTCTTTTGACTGTTGCAGGAAGGTACTAGGAGAAGTACATAGCAAATTTTCTGAATTAAGGATAACTTAAACCTAAACACTCTGAATATTTATTATCAAGTTTGAAAACGGAAACTATTCACACACAGACATAAACGTAAATGAAATGGCAGTGATACTTAATGGAAATGAGTAACGTGACATTGATAAGCACCATGTTTCCTAAGTAAAATCTTACTTTGCTTAGACTATATAGAGATTTCACGCATGGGATCTATCAAATTCACTGAGTTAGTTAACTAAATAAATAAACGTTATAAAATCATTACATTCAAAACACACAAAGGCATGCACACACATGCAAACAAAACACAAGCATTATAATTTAGGTCTGCTATAGCCTAAACTTCAAACTTGAATATCAAGCTACTTTATCTTTTAAATAAATTTTTCTATCACTAAGGAGATTCTTTTTATGTTTGTTTTTGTTTTTTGTAATGACTTACTCAAGCTCTGAGATTGGAGTGATTTCTGAGGTAGATGAGCTGGAAATATTTTCAACAGTTTCACTGTCCACAACTACACTGGAAGAATCTTCATGCAAATCAATTGTAGGGAGTGTCTCCACCACAGGTGGACTTAACTTTTTTGACTCTGTTTTCTGTTTAAAAAAAAAAAGTCAGCTAAATTAAATGTTGAGATTAATACATCATCTCTTCAGCAGAATAGGCATTTATGGAAAGTATTTCTGAAAAGTGACAATATAAAAAATGTTCACTAAAAAAGTACTTTTATAAAAATCCTTTCTTCCAATATTACCACCCTAAGGAATATATTTCATATGAAAATACAGGCCCCAAGCACTTTTCATGGCATTTCATAAACTATACAAAGAACTTTCTCCCTTCCTATTTACTACTTTGTAACAGGACCTACAAAGATTTCTCTCTTCTCTAATTAATGCATGTTAGTAGCAACAAAGAAACCCTATGGACACGTACAAAACAGTACAACACATAGTTCTTGACCCTGAGCAGTTTAGTTTATCAATAAACTAAATAATAACAACACAAGATATGTTCAAGTAACACCACAAAGCAATATATGATTCTTGCTGCTCCTTCAGTCTTGAATGCCCTGGGCCTTTCAGTCTCCAAAACAGTATGAAACCTACCTCACACCTGTTCATATTTGAAAACTTCTATCAGCACCTTCTCTTCCAAGACCAACCCTAAACAGAATTAACTTCTCCCTATCCTCTATGCCTCCACTGTTCTCTGTACAGTTTTATCACTGCATCTGTAACACCTCAATTGCCATTATTCATGTCTCCCTCTCTTCTTCAACTATACTATAAACTCCCTGAGTAAGAATTATGTCCTCTTGATCTTCATATTCCCAGTGTCTAGCACAGTACCCAGCACACAGTAGGTGTTTAAATGCTCAATAAACGAATATCTAGTGAGAGGTACGCGTGCTCAGCTCAAGAAAAAAGAAACTAAGGACTATTATGAACTAGAATAGCTAGGTCTGGGCTGGGTATGGTGGCTCATATCTGTAATTCCAGCACTTCAGGAGGCCAAGGCAGGCGGATCACGAGGTCAGGAGTTTGAGACCAGCCTGGCCAACATAGGGAAATCCTGTCTCTATTAAAAATACAAAAATTAGCTGGGCATGGTGGCACACACCTGTAGTCTCAGCTACTTGGGAGGCTGAGGCAGGAGAATCACCTGAACTAGGAAAGTGGAGGTTGTAGTTAGCTGAGATCGCACCACTACACTCCAGCCTGGGCAACAAAGTGAGACTCCATTTAAAAAAAAAAAAAAAAAAAAAAAAAAAAAAAAAAAAAAAAAAAAAAAAAAAAAAAAAAAAAAAAAAAAAAAAAAAAAAAAAAAAAAAAAAAAAAAAAAAAAAAAAAAAAAAAAAAGAAGAGCTAGGCCTTAAAGGAGGGCCAGTATAACAGCAGAAAAAAACCTCAAGGCATGCAGTCTGGAGAATATAAAGTAGATCATTTGGGGAATTATTTACACTGAGAAATTCACAAAAAAATACAAATAGTCGCCTGTATATTTATAATGGAGGACTTGAGAAAAGGACTACTGTCTTATTATCAAGTACTATATTACTATATGAACATGTATTCAAAATTTAAAAATTAATGAGATACTTTACATGCTCTTTTTTCCTGAGATGAAGTCTCGCTCTGTCGCACAGGCTAAAGTACAGTGGCATGATCTCAGCTCACTGCAACCACCACTTCCCAGGTTCAAGCGATTCTTCTGCCTCGGCCTCCAGTGTAGCTGGGACTACAGGCGCTCGCCACCATGCCTGGCTAATTTTGCATTTTTGGTAAAACAAGGTTTCACCATGTTGGCCAGCATGGTCTTGATCTCCTGATCTCATGATCCACCCGCCTCGGCCTCCCAAAGTGCTGGGATTACAGGTGTGAGAGACTGCGCCCGACCTACATACTATTTTTTAATTAAGTCTTCAAAATTCGATGTGTATTTTACACTTACAGTAAATTTCAATTTGGATTAGCCACATTTTTTCAAGTGCTTAATGGCTACATGTGGCTAGCGGCTATTATAATGAACAATATTAGTACATAAGATATGGTAACCACTCAGAAGTATTTGAACACAACTATATCATAATAAAAGTTCTATGAATAATGGTAGGACTGTTCAGGATAGTCACACAATTTTAAGGGCTACAGGTATCACTTTTCTCTTATTCCTATGCATAAACCCTTGACAAATGTCTTCCAGAATCCAATAAAATGAAACTAACTATATCGCTTTAGATAACTCAGTAAGTTATAAAATAGCCCTGGCTCTTGCAAAAAGTACAAGGTTAAAAAATAAAAAACCAAAAATAAATTAACTAAGGCTGTATTTTTTTAATAAGAAAGAATTCTCCCTCATTCTGAGTTTAAATTTGTATTTTTTTCTAATATTTGAGATTTCCATTTTTCCTTAGTCCTCTGCCTCCAGATCAAATATCCCCAATTCCTTCACTCATTACTGATATTAAATGGTTTCCAGATACCTCAGCATTCTGATCAGCTTATGGTATATATATCCTAGTTTTTAGTATTTTTCAAAATTCTGGTGCACAAAATAAAACAACAGTCAGAATGTAACATGAGAGAAAGGGAAAAAACACATTTTAACCTATTATCTATTCATGACCACAATAAGTGGAAATCTTGATATCAAAATACTCTGTGTTCTACGTAAAAATATTTCCTTTTGTTCCAAGTGATTCAGGTCAGAAAAAAATTTCCTAACATTCCAAAATCTGAAGAGACAAGATACACCATAATAAACCAAAACAGAACCTAAGAAGAAATGAGGATTTATACTCAAACTTTTACATCCAAGAGACTAGTCACATTTATTATTATACCTGTAATTTTACATTTTCTCAAAAGCAGTACTATTAACAGGTAAGTAATCTTAAGTCCAGTTACAGAGTATTTCAAAGTGAAAAAACTAACAAAGTTGTTCAAAGTGAAAAAAAGAACAATACACAATATGGTGACCAAACAGAGGTTTTCAATATTGTGAAGTAGTTTGACAGGGCATGCTACTAAAAATCAAAGCAACATAGCTTACTTGTACATCCATAATAGAGTCATCTTTTGATTTATATTCTTCTGGAGAAATAGGTAAATTTGAACCTGATTTTCCCAATAATTCAGCATTGATAGGTCCCTCTCTCTCATCCTATATAGCAACAACAAAAAAGATTACCTGATAAAACTGTTTCACAAAACAGTTATAAAGCAATATGAAGACCATTTCTTTATATACTTTAAAACCAAAAAGCTAACTTGTGAGCATCTGCCTCTAATTAATTTCATTTGTTTTCAGGATTATTGTCTATTTCCTTGAATCCCCTTCTTGCCACAACACTTAAAATGTGCAATACATAGTTCAAGAACTTCATTTCATTTTTTTAATAAACATTTTAGTCCTACCATCTAGCACTGTGTTAAGCGCCTAGTAAAATTTCAGTAAGTATCCGACAAAGGAAGGTACATAAAGCTCTTTCTTTCATCTTTTCTGACATACATTCAAGTTAGAATTTCTAATACCTTTATGCTTTCCAGAGTGTAACTTTCATAAAAGTTCACATTCAATCTTTGTTTCCCTAAGCCTATCTAGCTCATACTAAGTATCTACATGTTTGCTGAAAGAATATATTTCCCCCTTAATAGTTTGCTTAAATTCATTATTATGATATTTGTTTTCAAAATACTTCATCAAAACAGGGATTAAATCAAAATCTTGTAGACTGTGGGTGAAAATATGGAGACGTGTTTTTGGAGATATGCAGCAAGTCTTCAAAATTTTAAATGCTCCATCCCAGAAATATATTCAACATAACTTAAATTTAGATAATCCACTCTAAATATGCCAAAACACCCCTCAAGTATGTAACTGTAAATATGTGTTGATACACATACATGTGCACATTAAGGCAGGGAACAAAATGCTACGTTTCTCAATAAAGAAACAATTGATAAATAATAATATGTCCATGTAACATAATTTAAGTGCAGCTGTTCAGAATATATCAATATGAAAAGGTGATATATGAGATATCACTGGAGGAGAAGGAGGATGTCAATTTATTATTAAATACATGATTTAATCTTTTTGACGAAGCATTTTGAAAGCAAATGTCATAAAAATAAATTTTTAAATAAATACACTGAAGTTCAAGGCAAAAGCCAAATCAAGTCAATACTCACTATTTATCATTTAAAATGGTAAAATAATACATATTTTAAGGTCATGAGGTTTTTAGAGTCTTTATTGCACCTAATTACATAAAACAAACCACAAAGCCACTGACTACAGATTATCCCTGGAATACTCATTTCTAATAGTTTCTAATTTGCAAGATTAGGGTTTCTTTAAAAACTGTAAGAATTATAGATCATTAAAAACAAATCACTTGTTTTCAGCTCTCTAAACATGTACTACCCTATACTATAGGACTAAAGATGTTACAAAATTCCAAATACAAGCAACAAGAATAAACATATAAATATCTCTGAGCCATCATAATTTAAGAATTACTCGAGTAATAGCAAAGAAAAATACAAATCTCTACCAAAAAGTATGGCATAGTATTTCTGAAATTACTTTTATTCTGAATGTTTTCACACATTCTCAGAAAGCTGTCACACAAATTATAATGTTAAGTTTATTTAAGGCACCTTTTTCTGGAATTGTACATCTTCGTTTTGTAGTGCGCAGTTGTCGTCTCGAGAGTAATATGATGAAGCTGAAGCTGAAGAACTCTCTTTACAACATACATGCCAGCTGGGAAGCCTGGAAAACACCCACCACCACCACCAACAACAAACAAAAAAAGAGAAAGAAGAAAAGTTGTTACGTCAACATATTTCTATATGGGCTAGAATTTGAGGCAATAAACAGTTCCTATCCTAACACCTTTTAACAATTTAATGATGAAAATCAATACACAGAAGAAAAACATAAACATGATTATCAGCATCCCAAGACAAACATTATGAATTCCATAAAAGTACAACAGGAAAGTCTTCACCAGAAGCAGTATCTGATAATTATCACAGAAGGAACAGAGAAAGCTGTCAAACAGCTAACCTCCTGAGAATGTACCAGCTATTATAAATTCTAACAAATATTTAAGAACAGATAATGCTAAAGTTACCTCGACTGTTTAAAAGCATAGAAGCTTCCAAACTATTTTTGCATAGAGAACCTAACAGTGATATCAAAAATTAATAGAAATAGCGCACACATAAATGAATACTAGTGGTTAATAGTACTTATGAAATAACATGCAAAACTTATCAAGAAAACAATAAAAAACAAAGTTTCTAGGAACATATCAAAGGAGAAATATACCACAGTTATTATCAAGCAGAGTTCAGCTCCGACATTCAAAACTGATTCAATATAATAAAATCTACTGATTTGCTATGCAAAAATACCAAGGAAAAATATCTTACAATTATATCCATAGCCACTGAAAAATATCTGATAAACTTATACACCAACGTTTTAAGAATCAGTAACAAAACCAAAATAACTATATATTTAACATGGAAAATACATATATGATACATAAAACTAAAAGTCAATATTATACTTAAAAAACTTAAAAGTACAACTATATACATCTGAAATAAGAATGTCCATTATTATTAGTATTACAAAACATGAGGATAAAAGAGGCATAAAAAGGGAAAAGAAGACAGTAAAATTATCTGTAGGTCCAAATAATGAGTTTATCTGCATTAATTGCAGATGAGTTTATATAATTGGAAAATTCAAAAGAATCACCTATTAAAAGAAGTTCTAGATATAAAAATTATATTCCCAAGTATAAAATTAAGAAGCAAATCAACAGACTCTCTCAAACCATAACAAGTACCCATTTACAATAGAAACAAAGAAGTGCCCAGATAGAAATTTGGCAAGAAATCTTCTATTAAGTAGAACTGTTTGAAATTGCCAATATTTGACAATCCTTTTATTTGGAAAAAATGTCAGTTTCACAATTCAAAATAATATACAAGGGTAGTTTGAAAACCACATACTGAGGTGGTAAAAAGGGAGACTTTTTATATAAAAAGTCAAAAATAGTCAAAAATATTCTGATATGAGGGGACTAGGTCTATAGGAAACTACAGTAATTACAGCAATATGGTACTGAGATAAGAGAGGCAAAGGAAATCCCCAGGGTGACTAGAAAGGGAAATCCCAGGAAGATAGCTGTAAACAAGGAATAGAGGGCAACCAGTCTAGGTTAGTTTATCAGAAGCGTCCAAATAATACTAGAGGAAATAAAATGCCTACCTAGATTTAAAAGACTTTGGGGATTTTACCTCTTCTTAAACCTACTGCTTTCATTTTAGAATTGTATTTCTATATTTTTTTCCTTGAAGGATCGTTTTCAACTTGAACGTATGGTGATAAGTTTTTCTTGTTGTGGCAACCTATGATGTGTAATACTTCTATGCATCCTGCCATTTTAAAGATGTATGTTACAATTATGTGTTTCAAAAAATAATGCTTAATACTTAAGTGTTAGGGTATAAGAGAAATCAATGCTTTCTTACCATAGAACAGGAGAGGAACTCAGGAAAATTTTTCTAGATATAGCAATCAAAGAGCCAAGGAAGAGTTCATTAAGAAAGCGGAAAACATTCTTTCATGTGCCAAGGGAGATTCATTATGGGAGAAAGCATTCTTTAATGTGAAAATGACTGAAAAAAAACCACCTTAAAATGATAACCAATGGCTTGGAATGACAGCTTTTTATATCTGCCTAGCACAGAATTACTGAACCAGGTATCTTTAACAATTGTTTTTATCATACTATCAAATAAATCTAGCAAAATAATGCAATAATGAATTCCAGGGAGACACATTAATGTGCAATAAAGAATAAGCTAATATGCAAATGAGCCAAGCCTAATAATTGCAGAGAAGTAGTCTGCAATTATTAGGCTTGGCTAATAAAACTAAACTGGAGTCTGTCACTTTCAAATGAGTTGTTTTCCTCTGAGTTTTAATGAAGAAACTTCACAAGCATAAAACATTACTCAGTAAGTACCAATTACTATGTTAGATACAGAGCCTTGTTAGGAAACATTAGGGGTAATTTTCAACTCATTTAAAAATTTGAGTAAGTAAACATAGTTTTAAGAAAATATAAAAAAAACAAAGTAGCCATTTTAATTAACATAGAAACCAAACAAGATGGAAAACATTATGTTACCAAGACAGTGATTTATTCTCTATGAGTAAAAAGAAGAAAGAATTACAAATATGTATGCATCTAACAATGTAGAATATATACTACAACCACTGGCAAAGCTACCGGTGAAAAGAGAACAATCAAAAATTATGGTGGCCTATTTTAAATTACCTCACAAAATAACAGATTAAGTGGACAAAATGATATTTATATTCCATGTAAGAAATAAGCTCGATCAAAGATACAGAATTTTTTACCAAATACAAATTAAAACATTCTTCTCAAAGACATATGGAATATTTCCCAAAAACTGATCATAAACTAAAGCCCCAAGGGAGCTTCATATTGCAAAAACTCAAGATCTAATAATCATGCTGCAACAAAATCTGAAACAGAAAGACAGCTAACAATATCCCAAGCTGGAAGCAAGAATACGTAGCAAAATAATCCTTAGGTTAAAGAGGAAACAACATTATGAAATAATCAGCAGAGGACTACCAATCAAAATTGGTGGTATGTAGTAGATAGACAACAGCAGGAAAACTATGCTTCTGAATACATGAAGACAAATGCTGAAAACAAAAGAGCTAATCATTGAACTCAAAAAGATAAAAGACAGTACAAATGCAAAGAAACAATGAAGGCTATATGGACAGACATTGCTAAAACAGCAAAAAACATCAAAGAAAGTTAAGAAAATCAAAAGTTGGTTCTTTAAAGAAAGTATTAAACTTCTGGCAAAATCTATCAAGGGAATATAGTGATGGAAATTAACAAAATGTGGAATAAAAAATAAAATAACCACAGAGAAAACAGATTTTTTAAATTATAAAATAGTATAAACTATGTATGCCAATATATTTGAAAACAGGAGAAATGGATAAATTTCTAGAAAAATAGCAAAACTGGCACAAGGAATGGAAAAAACGGAAATAGACTGATGACAAATAAACTTAAATGGATCTATCAACTTCTCACACACGGGAGGAAATCCAAGCCCAGTTTTTAAATTTTTTATTTGGAAATAATTTCAAATTTCAGAAGAGTAAGCAGCATAGCACACACACACACAAAATCTACAAATGCCTTAGCTGTATCAACCCATTATTAATATTTCACTTAATTTGTTCCATTATTTGTCATTTGCCCATGCTCACTCATCCTCCCTCTTTCTGTCTATTCCCTCTCTCCCAGTAATTTACCTCTAAAATACTTTGATATCTATTTCCACAGAATAGGGATATTCTCTTGCATAACTACAATACAGCTATCAACTTCAGTAAATGTTACACTGACACAAAAGTTTACAGTCCACATTGCAATTTTGTCAATCCAATAATGTCTTCTATAGAATTCCTCCTTTCTCCAGTACAGAATTAAATCTATGATCATGTCCTGCATTTGTCATGTCTATTCAGCATTCTTTAACTTGGAACAGCTCTGGAGCTTTATTTTATACAGCACTAATATTTTTTAAGGCTAAG
The DNA here is from genome assembly GCA_004027715.1 of Plecturocebus donacophilus. Lineage (NCBI taxonomy): Eukaryota > Metazoa > Chordata > Mammalia > Primates > Pitheciidae > Plecturocebus > Plecturocebus donacophilus. The sequence goes on from PVKP010005803.1 coordinate 35,443, forward strand.
TCCCTTTTCTTTTTAAATAGTATGGTCCTTATGTGAGATTTGTCTGGCGAATCATGATGACCAGATTCAGATTAGGTATTCTCAGTCAGAATCCTTCATTGTGTTTTTCTCAGGATATTATAGCGATGTTGCGACTTTCTCAGGATATTGTATTGAGAAGCATACAATATCCAACTGTTTCAGCAGTTGCAATTCCACTCTTAGGTACTTCTCAAGAGCAATGAAAACTATGTCCACAAAAAGCCTTGTACAATAATGTCCCTAGTAGTTTTTACTCCTGGTAGCCAAAACCTGGAAGCAGCCCAGATAACCACCAACAGAAGAATAAACAAACTATAGTATACTCATATAATGTACTACTACTTAGCAATAAAAAGGAACTAATGACAAAGGAAACAAAATGGATAAATCTCAGACATTAGATTGAGTAAAAGAAGTCAAACACATGAGTAAATACTGTATAATTCTATTTAGATGATGTTCCAGAATTGGCAAAACTAATCCATGGTGACAGAAATCAGATCACTAGTTGCCTCTGGGGAATTCACCAGAAAGGAACATGAGAGAACTTTCTGGGGTGGTGAAAATATTCTCTATTTTGATGGGGTATGAGTTACACAGGTGTATGCATACGTCAAAACTGATTCAACTATACAGTTAAGATCTGTGCATTTCACTGTACGTAATTTTTTTTTTTTGAGACAGGGTCTCGCAGTTACCCAGGCTGGGGTGCAGCAGTGCAATCTCAGCTCACTGCGGCCTCCCCCTTCCAGGGCTCAAGTGATCCTTCCATCTCAGCCTCCAGAGTAGCTGGGACTAAAGGCAAGCACCAAAATGCCTGGCTGATTTTTGTATTTTTTGGAAGAGATGGGATTTTGCCCAGGCTAGCCTTGAACTCCTGGGGTCAAGTGATCCACCTGCCTCAGCCTCCCAAAGTGGGATTACAGGTATCAGCCATTGTGCCTGGCCTATATAGGTTTTATAACATGTTCAAGATCCTTTAAGTAATAAGTGGGAACCTGGGGTTAAAACTTGGATCTTTTTACTCTGAAGCCTGGGCCTCTTAGCCACTACACTACATGGCCTTCATATTTATCACTTGTTGCCACTATGAAAATCATGAAGTAATTAAACAGAACTCCTTTGTGATAGTTGTTTTCTTTTTGTATTATACTGCAACTAGCTTTGACTACTATCACCAATTCTTGAGTGAATATATCAGTGTTATCTTCTTACCTTTCTTTTCATTTATTCTGTTGGCTAGAAAATATTAAACATGAAATGGAGCAATACGGAAAAATCCCACACTTTGGAGAGAAAGATCTAAGTTTGTAAGGTGAGTGATGGGCAAGTTACTTAACTTCTGAGCTTCAGTTTCCTTATTTGTAAAAATTAGATTAATACTTTAATCCAAGAGTATGAACAAATTTAAGAGGAACCCAGAAGTCTGAGACAAGCCTGGGCAACAAGGCAAAACCCTGTCTTTACAAAACATACAAAAATTAGCCAGGCATGGTGGCACACACCTCTGGTCCCAGCTACTCAGGAGGCTGAGGTGGAAGGAGAATCACCAGAGCCTGGGAAGGTCAAGGCTGCAGTGAGCTGTAATCATGCTGCTGTACTCCAGCCTGAGGAACAGAGTGAGACATTGCCTCAAGAAAGAAAAAGAAAAAGAAGCGAAGCCAGCCAGCCTGTATGCCTCAACTCAATATCAACACCGTAAAATGGACTTATTAGGAGGAACTGAAATAAATGTATATGCTATGCTTAGCATGGCATACAATATGCACTGAAATGTCAGTTATTATCAGCCACTACCTTTTCTATCTACTTTCACCTATAAAATTTCACAGTAGTTTATACTTGTAATCTCAACTTCTTCACCTTCTACTTAAGTCCTCAGTCTGCTGCAATCCAGTTTCTGCCCTCTTTGTATCACTGAGACTAGTATGGTATGGCAGAAATTAGCTTTTTTTGATTTCCTTGCTGCACGTGGTACCTCTGACTGCTGTTTTCACTTGAAACCCTCTCCTCCTTGACTTGTCAAATTACACACTTCTGCTTCTCATCTCTTGCTGACTCCCGCTTCTGAGGCTCCTTTGATATGCTGCTTCTGTTCACTATTTATATTCTGATACTCCCAGGGTTTGGTTCTGAATCTCTGCCTTCATATTCTACATGGGAGACTTACCTACTCTCATGGTTTTTAGTGGACGGCTACCAAAACTTTTATCTTCAGCCCTTATCTTTTCCTAACTGGTCCATTCCTTGAAACCTTCTACGATACCCTACATTAATGTCGAGGATAAATAAAGCTCATTTAAAAGTTGCATCTCTCTTCCTTCATATTCCAAGACATTTCAACAATGACTAAATCCAAAATTGAATACATTAGCTTCCTTTTCCAAATCTCTTCCTCCCATATCCTTGATCCCACCATTTGGTACTGCTATCTACCCAGTCCTCAAACTAGAAACCTGAAAAACATCTATGACTATTCCTTTGCCTTCACCCTCCCTTGACCATCTCCAGTTTATTTTACTCTAAATTTCTTTAAATAATTTCTCAATCCCCATTCTGACCGCCTTAACTCAAGCCCTTATCTCTTACCTAGAACAACCTCCTAACAGACCTCCCTAATTCCTAACTTGCTACTTCTGCAAATCAACCCTTCACACCTCTGCCAAATATCTAACAGTGGATTATCACATTACCATTCCCCTGCTTAAGACCTTTTATAGACTCCATTAACTACATGACAAAACTCAAGCTTCTCTCCACATGCTACTTCAAAATCTCTAAAATTCTACCAAGTCTTCAGCTTCATATTTCCTGCCACTCTCCCTGCCTTTCACTTTATGCTTCAGTGATACAAAACTACCTATGGTAGTTCCTTGACCATAGACCATGCCTGTCTCATGTCTTTGGTTCACGCTATTACCTCTTTCAAGAATGTTCTGTACCTGCTCCCACTCCTATCTAAAACCTAACTAAATACCTATAATTCTTATCTCTTGGGGCAATAAACTATTAAGGGTCTAAAACATTTTCCTGATTTCTACAATCTAGGGTTGGTGGGTGGCCCCTCTCTAAATTCCCACAGCCCTTTGGCTATCTCTACCAGAGCACATACACACTGAACTAAAATTAACTGTTTATTTTTCGGTTTTGCACAGACAAAGCAACTCCAAGGCAGAGAATATACTGCCCTGTTGCCAGTACAATGATCTTCTACTTTGACTACAAATTGGAAAAGCTTTTGATAAGAGCTTTAAAAAGGAGAATCAGAAAAGACTTTGTGGTAAAAGAAAGAACTGAACTATGTAATGAAGAACTGCTTCTTGAACACAAATTCAAAACGAATCCCTTATACAGAAATATAGTGCCAGCTACTCAATTAGCGAAGTAGGGCTAAAGTTAACAGTGAAAATTGTAGTTTTTTGAGTATTACTTCCCTGATATCTGAAAAAATTTACAGATATCCTATAAGTATTGAGAAACTTGTGGGAAATGAGTGAATAATATGGAAGCCATTTTGGTCAAACACTGGTAGTAAAACAAGACCAAGAGAGATCACCAGGCCTCTAGTGCCTTTGCTTAAGCATCCTACTTTCTTTCCATTACAATGTTTTATTAAAAGATAGATATTCTTCTAAACCACGTATCAGCCTGGAGCTCTTTTAAGGTTGTTTCTCTTCTGCTTGGTCTATCTGCTAATAGGTATGAGCACACTGGACCTCTTTCTCCTTGCAGTTTTTACTCTATCTGGCTGCTTCAACAGTCCATAGTCAAATCACATGCAATTGTACAGCTTAGCTGAAGGAAGTTCTATGATCCTGTGCCTGTTTCTAATTAAATCTTTGCATTTCAGTGGTTCTGACTTTTAATCTTCACTCTGATGCAGGATTGGGTCTTGGATTCCCTTAGCTTAATATTCCACATATTAAATTCTATTAGAAAACTGTTTCACTAAATTGGCCTATAATTTCATTGATCCAACATGGAAAAGCACTTACTAAACAATATGATATGTTCTGTTTTTATATCTAAACCTACCATTAGAAATTCAGCCAATACAATTTGTCCTCTAAGATGCTGGAAATAATCATACACTATACTTGATAATATATTTTCAGAAATTGAGTACAGTGTACTTAGCCTCTAAAACGCAAGTAACAATATTTTTGTTACCTTAATTTTCAATTAAAAACTACAAAAATAGTCCCCAAATAAATTACTACCAGGCCAACAGACCAACTATGCTAAAACAGAAAGTCTCCATTTGGAAAAGTGGAAAATAAAGCTGCAGTAGGTATGGGTCAGACTGTAGTCATTTAAAAATTATCAATGTTTAAAGTTTTATCCTTCAAGGACCCTTTGAAAGATATTTCACTGGGGACTGACATAATCAAAGTTGTGTGTAAGACAAATGCAGTGGCACTGTGTAGAATGGGTTGCAGCATGCAAGTATCAAGCTACTTTACGTGTTAACTTTTTTTTTTAAGTACTCCTCTACCTCTCCTGGCTGCCAAACAAACGTGTGAAATTCATGCTACCAGCTCTCCAAATATCTTCTATTCTCCACTCCTAAAAGCTATCAATCACTTCCCTCTTTTGAAGAGAAGGCCCTTTTCTTGGTTTTCAAGCTCTCCAACTTTATCTAAGAAATTTTGTATCATTGACCATTCAAATGATTTCCTTAAATCTCTTGCCATCTATCCTTTCCAGTTTCCTCCTGCCTTTCAGAGCTTTACAATGCTTGGTATCTTTCTTTATTCTAATTACCTACAGTTCAATATTCTGTTTCAAAAGTCCAATGTTCTCTTTCAAAAATGATTCCCTCTATGACAGTCCCCAACCTTTTTGGCACCAGGGACCAGTTTTGTGAAAGACAATTATGCAAAGGATGGGGTAAGAGTGCATTAGATTCTCATAAGGAACCCACAATCTAGATCCCTCACGTGAGCAGTTCACAATAGGGTTCGTGATTATGTGAGAATCTGATGCTACTGATCTGACAGGAGGTGGAGCTCAGGCAGTAATGCTCACTCACCTGCTGTTCACCTCCTATTGTGTGGCCCAGTTCCTAACAGGCCACAGACCAGTACCAGTCTGCAGCCCAGGGGTTGGGGACCTCTTCTGTATGAGAACAACTCCAGATCAACTTGGCTTCACCTAACGTGTCTGAAGGGATCTGACACTTTATGACCCAACACCTCTTATCAATACCAGGTGCTTTCTTTGGAATATATATCCCAGAGCAAAGTTATCCTTTTTTGCCTTAGTCTTTCACATTAAGTTTCACTTAAAAAAAAATCATTTTTTAAAATGTCATCTTTCATTGGTTTATTCAAGGAAAGAAAAAAAGGCATTAAATGATTTAGAGAAGTGGGGGTATTTTATTATTTTATTTATTTCAAATATTTTTCAGAAAAGAAATAGATTCAGAACTTTTAAAGTTAAGAGACAGAAGCAGAAACAAGCAAAAAAAATTCTCCAGATTTTTTGGGGAATTTTCAATATGTTTTATCGATATGTTTCCAGTATGTTCTATTCATCACCTCAAAAAACAAAAGACAGCTTGTATATGGTTCTAGTTTTTAATTTTTTTCTGCTCATTTATGCATATTAATAGAACAGCAACTATAAGAGAAAAAGCAAAAGGGTATAATCACAAATCAGGAAATAAACCTCTTTAATTGATAAAAACTGGGCTGACATACTCAGAAAAATTACTACTAAGGTCAAAAAGGCCAACATCTTGATTTAGATATCAACTTTCTCCTAGTGGGACCATGACTTAGGAACCCCTACCTCCAAAGTGTGTCCCCTACATTCCACTTTATCCTCCACAGCTATCTAGTTAAAAGATCCACGTGACCTCATGCTTTCTCCTGTTTAAACTTCTTCACTCGCTCATCCTCTGTCAGGTGGTTAGTATCCAAATTCATCTGCATAATAATCAAATTCCTTCAAAACCTAGCTCTAGCCTCTTTTCCTATATCTCCACACAAACACTCATGCTCTAGATAATTCAATGAGAGTGTTCTCTCTGCCTAAAACAAAATTATCTCATCGTGAACTATCCATCTTGCAGATCATTTTATGGATGAGAGCTGAGGTTCACAGAAGTAACTTGTTCAAAGGCATATAGATAGTGACAGAACCATAAGTAGGATATGAATTCTTCCTTTGCTGTTCCTAAAAACCTCTGTAAGTACCTGTTATATTTGTCAAATGTATGAGAATTGCTTAAATGCCAAGCTCTTCTTGAAAGTCTAAATATGAGCTTCTCCAAGATGATCTTTTGGGGTGAAGGAAGAATAGATTTGATTAGTTTAAAAAAATAAGTTTTACTAAGATTAATGTAAAGATTCATACTTGGTCTGATGGTCACACATCAAGAACAGCAAGAACTATTGGCAGAAACCCAGGGAAGGAGTGGAAGTCCCACAAACAATGGGTTTGTTTTACTCAACAGCACACCATGATTCACTGTGGTTCATGTTTGCCCAGTTAGGTAGACTTAGGAATTATTAGGTTTTTAACTAAACTGACCCTCACAACATCGGGAAGCAGCTTTTTAAAAACGTCCTGCAAAGAATTTAATAATGCAAGCACTGCTAACAAGAAAATGACAGGGCTGACTCCTAAGAAGTTGAAGCTATTCCTCTTCTATACTACGACATAAAATAATCTAGTAGGTCAATCACATAGCTCTCACTAAAAATTGTTATTTTAACGAGCAAAAGATGCTGTTAACAGAAATTATTTTTTCTCATTTTTCTTAAATATCTAACTAGCATTAATTTATTACATATACTAATATGCTATTACCATATTGGCACATGTATATAACTTATAAACAATTTAGGTGCATGCACAAGGTTTTACTAAGTAGGGGACACACTCAGAATATCCACTAAATACGTCTTTTTTTCCCTCTTTAGGGTGATGCAGCTTTCCCAGTTCGCCCAGGACTGAGGAAGTATGGTATAGGGTACAGGCTGTATAATGCTCTCCCCCCAGCAAAGATGTCTGCATCCTAATCCCTAAATATGTTACCTTACATGGTAAAAGAGACTTGGCAGATGTGATTAAATTAAGGATTATGAGACAGGGAGATTATCCTGGAATGTCTGGGTGGACCCAATGTAATCACAATAGTCCTAAGAAGAAGAGGCAAGAAGACAAGTGATTAGTAGACATGAGGACTGAAGAAAAAGGTTGGAGTGGCGATGTGAGGAAGGGGCCACAGAATACAGGCAGCCTCTAGAAAAAGATTCTCCCCTCAGAGCCTCCAGAAAGAACCAGCCCAGTTGACATCTTAACTTTATTTAGCCCTGTAAGACATATCTTGGACTTCTCGTCCACAGAATTGTAAGGTAATAACTGTGTGTTGCTTTAAGCCATTAAATTTGTGGCAATTTTTTACAGCAGGCATAGGAAACTAATGCAGGGAATTCCTAGGTTATACAACTTCCAGTGTTAAAACTAAGACAAGCTAGTGACCCTCTCTCTTGGATTTTCAATGCTCATAAAAACATCTGGCATAGTAGGTATGAGAAAAAATTTGGTTGAATAATGTTATGATGAAATATTTACATAATACACTGCTACTGTGTTACAAAGATCTGTCATTTGTATCACTTCATCCTCCTAACAACCTTGTGAGGTATGAATGGATCAATTTTCCCATTCTGAGGATATACCATCTAAGGTTCAAAGAATTTATATATGTTCAAAGAACACATATCTATAAATGATGGAGCCACATATATAAAACACAGGCCTTCTAACCTACAAAGGACTATGGTATTCAGGAACTGCGCTGCTTAGGTTCAAATTTAAGCTCCAAAGCTTAACAGCTGCTTAACCTTATCCAAGTTACTTAACCTCTCTACTTCCTCACATGTAAAATGCAAAAGGAAGTTAATAATAATACCTATCTTATAGGGTTTTATGAATATTAAAGATTTTATTGTCAAGAACACATCATGTGCCTGACACAGAGATAGCTGACAATAAATATTAGCTATCACTGCTCTGTGCTGCAGCTATAGTGCATTTATGCCTAGCATACTCTATACTACTTGATCATAAATCATAAAATATGCAAAAGGAAAAAATAGCAACAAAAATTATTACTGACATAGATGAAATGGTTTTTCTGTTAACATAATCTAAGGTTAGTACTGCAGCTGAAAGACAAAAGCAGAGGGGATACATAATCAAGATCTACAGAATTACGATAGTAAACATAATACAGTAATATTGGTAGCATGAGAGGGGAAACCTTAGAAATTAGAATATTGTAAAATAGCTACAAAACAGAAACAGATCACAAAATTTTGAAACAATTTTTAAATAACAAAAGAGACAAAAGTGGCTACTAAAAGGCACTCATCAACTCCTACAGACATTTTATCTAACCCTAGGACTTGCTGGTAGCCATTTCTGTTAAAAGAAATGGGATTGTTGGGAAAAGAAATACCACACCAGATTGTAGCAGAAGTTAGAAATCCAGTAAGTCAGTGCCATAATTTCAACTTGGTAAGAAAGCAGAGGCTCCAAAGATAAAACATATCCTTTGCCAATCATCACCATGTACTCCTCTTCTCCGATCTCATTATCATCACCCTTCAAAAAAAAAACCTTTAAGCTTTAATGTCCTATTTTAATGCCTTTTAATTGTTTTGCTAAATAATAATTGAAATGTCTCTAAATCTGGCAGTCTAAACAAATCTCAAAATATACTAACCCAACAGTTTCTCAAGCTAAAGTTTCTTAAAATATTTACAATCCCTTCTTAAAGTCTTCATGTTCATTTTTCTCACTAGGAGTTAAACAACTTTACAGAAGTTTATTACTACTACTTTCAATACCAGGCCAACCGATTTTTTCCCCTAATAGGTCATTATCTCTTCACTATAGCTAATGAATGAAGGTGAGAAAACATATTGAGGGTTAGCGTGATCAAAAGATAGCCAGAAATTCCCAAAAGAAATAGAAGCAGAAATATACAAATGATTCTAAGAATCACATTCTACTGCTTGATTTTGTTTTCACCATTAAAAAAAAAGCCAGAGATACTGGTGTGTTTTAAAACTTGAATGAAAGTGTTAACCTCTTCCTTAATTAGCCATTTCAGGAAGTTTTGATAAACAATGACACGGTTTAAAGATGGGCAAAACCAAGGAGAAAGAGGAAAGAAAATACACATCTACAAATAACTAGGCAGCCCCGAAAGAGATGGAAATGAACGCAAGCTTCAGTATTTACAAATTTAAATTTAAAATAAGGTGAGTGGATTTATCTCTTATAAGCACTTCACTGTATCCAACACAATAAGTAGAAAGAGAAGGATTTTATTAAAAACGGGAGGAGAGTATTAAAAGGATTCAGAATGAAAGGTAAGAGGTCAATTTCCTTTTTGTTCTTGAAAACTTCTATCATCCTTCTAATCAAAATCCCTTAGTTACACAAGTGTTTTCTCTTTCCCTTGTTGATGTATTATTTTATGTGAGCAACAACTCTACTATTTCAGTGCCTCTGGAATCCATTAGGCTTCCATAAAAATGAAAACTGTGTTGGTGTTTTGCAGAAATAAGCTAAACAGTAAACTTAATTTCTATTTTAATATAACAAAGAGCAAATCGCCTTGACTGAAGAAGCATCTTTTCAGTCATCAACTGTCATATGTCTTTGAAGAAATTCCCTGGGAGGAAAGAATGGCTTTTCCAAGTACACTGACAGCAGTCCTTAGATTCACAAGTTCTCTCTGCTTCTCAAAAAACTCCAGAAGTGCCTGGGATTAACAGAAACTCCATAAAACTTAGGAAGTGCTTTAGGGACAAAGCACTCTTCCCGCCTTCAAATACAGTATTTACCTTCCCCTTACTAAGGGACATTACCAAAAATTACTACCCACTCTACATTGAAGACACCCTCTCCACCAAACCAACTGAAAAAGTGCTTCAATAATAACACACACCCCAAGTGTCCAAAAACAGCGGCCCAAGTGTACTTGGGGTCAAGCACTGTGCGAGAAATGTCCAGGAGAACTACTGCTTATACATGGCTCTTACCTTCCTATCGCACGTCCGAAACGTTATCACATCCGACGTGCTTTATGCCCTTACCACACTAAGAACGCAAAGACTGGCGGCAAATCGGAGCAACTTACTTACCATCGATCTGAACACCCACCCCAAACCCTGCACCGTCTCTCAGGGGTAGAAGAACTGAGTACAAAGGCACTTGGTGATTCCCTCTCTCTCCCACCGAGTCTCTGTAAATTCCAAAATACACCATGAAAATCTCCGCACAGGGCACTACTAGACCAGAGGAAGAGTCGCGAAGTAATCAGTTTGTCCCTCCACAGGGGCCTTGGACACCCGGACCCTAAAAGCCGAGATGACTTGGGGGTGTGACCTGGGCTGCTCCTTCCCCCTCACGGGAACTCCCTTGTCGTCGCGGCTACTCACCAGACAAGAGAGCACAGAAAGAGGCAGGAGACCAGGGCCAAGGCCCGCCGATGCTTCTTCATCTTCTCCTCCTTCTTCCCCCTGCCAGAAGGCGGCACATCCTCCCGGCAGCCGCCACTGCCGAGGCCAAGATGGAGGAGCCGGAGCAGGAGCGCGAGGACCGGACGAGAGTCGTAAGGGCTCTGGCGCTGGCGGAGCGGCTCTTCAGCAGCTCGCGTACTGGCCGCCCTCTCCGAGAGGCCCACAGCGGCGCGGATAGGGGCGCTTCACAGAACTCCGGGGACTGCCGTTCCTGCGGCCGCCGGCTCGTCCACGCCCGCCTCCTGCAGCCACCGCCGCCGCCACTGCCGCCCCATATCCTCCCCGCCCTCCCCGGGTCTTGCTCCGGGCGGCCGGTGACCAACGGCCGCGGCGTATCGCCTCTCAACAGCCAATCGCCGGCAGGGCCGCGACACCTCACACACCGCTGAGCTGGAAAGGGACGCGTCACCAACGTCCCGCGGCGTCCGCACCCCCACCAGTCTCCGCGCAGGCCACGCCCCCTTCGACGACGCCGGCGGAAAAGCCAGAAGGAGGAGACCACAGAGATTCGAAGCCTACACTGTAGCTGCTCCGCCTGCCTCAGGTCCCGCCCACTAGCTGACTCGCGTTCAGAAAGCTGGGAGGAGGCCCGTGAGCCTCAGCATTCCCCCCTTACAAAAGCCCGCCCGTCGGCCCCCGCGCGCTGAGTCCGCGCAAGGCCTTTTGGGAGTGGTAGTTTGCCTTCCAGAACCCGTTTTTCTCCTTCCCTCCTAGAACCCGTGGTTTTGTTGGCGAAGACTGTAGATTCGCTGCTCACCGCGAGACTGATCAGCTTTGGAATAGTTGCACTGTTTTCCTCTTTTGACCAGAGTTCGTGGAATGGCCTAGAATGACGGGAGGAGGATTGTGAGGGAAGCTGTACTAATAAAATGTAAAGACCCTTTCCTTGTGTCAATGGGCTAAGTGAGCTAGATGCTGACTGGTAGATGAAAAGGGGCGTGCCAAGAATTCTCTCATCTGATTGGTTGGAGCGGAAAGCGTTTTGCTTTTTGTTTTCTGTGAGAATTTCGCTTCTCGCCGGGTTCCGCAGGTGAGGCGTGCTTTGTTGGTTTTCGTTCTGTTGGTTTCGAGCTTTGGGTTCTCTGCGGTGGAGTCGGAAGGGAGGAGTTGTCCCCACTAGAGGCGCACCCACAGACGCTCCAAGTCTTGGGGTTCACTGAAAGCGGGGAAGGCAGTCACGTACACTCACCTAGGAGTAAAAAGTGACCGTTTCTCAATACTAACTAACGGACAGCATGCCCATTCCAAGTATTTATGCCGCTGACGAGACGGAGGCTGCAGTTGTCTGTGCCTTGGAACATGGCATATTTAATGTGAAAAATGTTTAAAGCAGGTGTTATTGTTTATGTGGCCATGAGGAAAAAAGCCTCAGTAAAATGCCCCAACTAACGCCTAATTTTGAGCCGCAGAATTTCCTAATGAAACTTCTAAGTTGAATTGGTTGTTAGTTATATTCCCAAAGAACTGAATGATTTGATCCACTGTATAATTCTTGGATATAAGTCAATTTGATGTTAGAGAAATTAAACAAAGGGTTTTAATATTTGTTTTAAAGGAGTTCACCCTGAACTGCTTTTTCTGTCAATAATTAGGTAACAGTTCCATTTGCCTGCTGATTCCACTTTAGTATATGACAATAAAATCCTTTCATCTCTCATCTATTGCAGGAAGCAAGTGTTTTTCTCACCCCAAAACAGTTTCAAATGATTAATATGCAAGTTAAAAAGAAAGTAGGGGCAATGGAATGATAGTGATAAACTGATAAATTTGCTTGTCACATTGGAGAAGTACTACTGGCATGCAGTGGGTAGAGGCCAGGGATGCTGTTTTATATCCTACAGTGCACAAGAAAGCCCTCCACAACAAAAATTACTTGGCCCAAAAAAATCAAAAGTACCAAGGTTGAGAAACCCTGCTATAACAGCATCTCCCAATTCAATAAAATCTATAAAGTACTGACCACACGCAGGATAACTTGTTTGCCCTGCAGATCCTTGGATTATTCAGGAAGTCACTAGTGCCTAAACTGCACAATGAACATGCGTTCTCTCATTCCTAAAGGATTGACTAAACCAGAAACTCTGGGCAGCTCAAGTCCCTGCCTTGATAAAGATCAGATACTCTGTTTGCTTGTGGTGAAAAAGAACAAGCAGACCTTAGAAAAGGAACCAACCTGTTCTGACTATCTCCTTTGTTCTTTATCTCCTATACAAATCATATTTAAGACACCCAAGAAAAATGTTTGTCTAAGTTGGTGGTATTTCATGAGCAAGCTTTTACATATTTTGAAAATATGTTGAAAAATTACCTGTTCCTTTCAATATTACAAAATGCTGAGATGCTATATATCTCAGAAAGATCTTAGAGACCAATGACAGTAGATGCTTCCAGAGAAAAGTGAGTTTAAACAGAAGTTTCCTGGAAATCAGTCAAAGAAAGGTTGCAACATTGAGAACAGACTAATAGACAATAAAAGAGATAAGATGGGAAAATGGTGAATGTGGCAATCAGCACTTAACATTTTAACCACATATAAAGTATAAACAGAACTTTTTAAACTGTTTGTCCCCACCTGATCATCTTCTTTATGTATATAAGTATGTGTGTAGAATAACATATACCTTCTTTATTTAGTTACTCCCTACCTGAAAAGAACCTTAACTACTTAGCCAAATCTGCCATAACAGAGCACTGATTATTTGGCCACTTCAGGAGGTAAAGGTAGAACTCAGAAGGAGGTAAGACAATAGATTGCTTCATTAGTACAGCCTGAGAACTCAGTCTCTTGAGGGCTGAAAGAATCACAAAGTGCAATGTTGGCATGCACAGTTCTGTTTTTACTGCAAATAACAAAACGTAAGATTTCCCTTTTAAAAAATTCTTTGTGATCCCAAATTCATTCTTCTATCACTGGGTTAACATATGTGTATTTTGAAGATACATGAATTGAATAGGCTCATAATGGAAACAACTAGAAAAAGGAAATGATTACATGTGGGTGACAGAGAAGGAGACATCAAAGATGGTCTAATTTCTAAGAGCATATGTGCCATTACATGAATAAGAAAGTCAGGAGTTGCACATTTACAAGTTAAGAAGACTGGTATGGTTTTGGAAGCACAGTATTGAGTTGAGGTTCTCGTGGAAGTATCTAGCAAGAATTTACCAGTACGAGATTCAAAATAGGGAGAGAAAAGTAGCAACTGAAGACAGCATGTTAGAGAGTATAACTGATGTGTCCTTTAGTACCTCCTGTAAATGCTCTCAGATGAAGCTTCCTAAAACATTCCCTTCATCATGTCCTTTCTTTGATGGAAAAATCTCCTATAGGTCTGACATATCTGTCAAATAAAGTCCTGCCTCCTTGGCCTTACATAATCAAACCCAGTTGATGTAGTTCAAGCTTTATCTCCCACTGTTTTCTTTCATAACTCAACCTTCTCACCAGACCACACTGTTTGTTATATCCTGAAACACCTGTGCCTGCCCTCTTGACACTGTTTTTATTTAACAGTCATTTGTCTCCCAGGCAGTGAATAAATTCCTTATTGCAGAGAGGTCATGTGTTTTATTTATATATATCACACAGTGATATTTTTTATTACAGAGGCCCAAGAAATAATTTTTTACTTAACTGCTTATTTGTCTAATCACCTTGAATTACAATTTGCCCTAAAATTTAAATTCCTCGGAGTAGCAAGCCCTTAGGATGAGAAAGGTTTATGCAATTGATTAGTCTAGAGCACCTGGCCAACTCTTTCTTTCTCTATAAATTATCAAATTAGTTTTATAGCATAACATTATTTGACTTATGTCTGACTAGATTTTTCTAGGTTCTGGTTGCCCAAGGAACATGGAGAAATAAAGTGTTCAGTAAATATTTATTGAGCCTTTTTTGTATTAAAGATGCTGTGACAGATATTTGCTCCAGGAAACTTACAGTATTCTAGCAGGGTGTTTTAATCTTCTGTGCTGCACACTTTTGGTAGGCTGATGAAGCCCTTGAAACCCTCCTCAGAATGTTTATAAAGGTATAAAATAAAACACATAGATTCCAAAGGAACTCAATTGTAGAGAAATATAGTTATTAAAATATTACAAAGGAAAGGTGTTTTTTTGTTAATGGATAAGTAACAAGGTCTAAGAGCAGGTCTCTTAATGTCAATAAATGTCAATAATTCCAAAATAGTGATGAGTATAAAAGATATTCCAAGATACCTACAATGTGCATAATGTGATATGAAAATATCTGTGTTTACTGTTGGTGACAAAGTTATAGATACTGCCAGTACTACCACAGTTTGTTACCTACATTCACAGTAAAATCAAATTCTAAATTTCAGTAGAGGTTAGAGAGTATAGAGATATAATTATTATTCCATTCAGGGACCTGTAAATTATAAATATGGATCCCAATTAAGAAGTCCTGCAAGAGAACAATGTTTTTTAAATCATGTGGTCACAATTCATTAGAGAGTCAAGAAATCAATTTTGAGGGAATCCAGCAGCACTTTTAAAAACTAAGACAATAATTTAGAAAATATTGGAGTATGTCTCAGCAAGGGGAAGTATTTTTGTGGGGTACTCTTATTTCGGTAATATATGTGATGTGTGTATACGTGTGTGTGTGTGCTGTTACATACATATATACACATTAGGTTGCAATGTAAAATATATGTCTTTTTTTTTGAGACAGAGTCTCACTCTGTCACCCAGGCTGGAGTGCAGTGGTATGATCTCGGCTCACTGCAACCTCTGCCTCCCAGGTTCAAGCAATTCTCCTGCCTTGGCCTCCAGAGTAGCTAGGACTACAGGTGCACACCACCATGCACAGCTGATTTTTAAAAAAATTTTCATAGAGATGGAGTATCCCCGTGTTGGCCAGGTTGGTCTTGAACTCCTGACCTCAAAGTAATCTGCCTGCCTCCCCCTCCCAAAGTGCTGGGATTACAGGAGTGAGCCACCATAACCTGCCAAATATATGTCTTAAAGTGAGTTGCAGTCAGAATAATGTGAAAGCCACTGCACTAGAAGAAATGAAATAAATAAGAAATACATAAGATGTATAGAACAAGTGCCACAAATAATATGAATTGTGAGTGTCACAAGATTTTAGAGGAAAATGAAATTACTTTTTTGGGAGAAAATTATCAAAGAAGACTTAAAAGAGGCAGATTTGATGTAGTTCTTTAAAAATGAGTATGATTTTCATAGAGATATGAGGAGAAGGTATTTCAGATTTAGGGAACAGTAAGCACTAGAATCAAATTCAAAACTGTCTTACAACCCTTATGTGCCTTCTAATTTCAATTTACTTGACACTTATTTGGTATTCTATGTTTGAAATAGTGAAGGTGAGCTCTAATCAAATACAATAAACAGGTATTTATTAAACACATAAAATACTTCACTAAAGGTCCTGTGGGGATTTTTAAAAAACCATTAGAGATATTATTTTCTATGAAACAAGGTATTCAAGAACATTAAAATAACAAAATGTGGTACAAATACAAAGTGATCAAAGTTCAAGATAATTAAATTCGGGTAAAGATAATATATTCATTGCATACATGCAATTACTTTTACTCACAAAACCCCGTAAAACCACAGAAAAGAGTTTGTTTGTTTGTTAATGCACAGCCTGCAAGGATGGGCGATCAGGTGAGAGGGCCGTAAGAAAAAAACTTTGAGGCTAGAAAGCAGATAAGTAAGAAATGCTTCCTAACGTGATGATACGCTGATCTGACAAGCCTAGTTTACCACTTTTAATAATCCTGGCATAATTAATAATAGTACCAACTTTTACTTTTGTGGGCATGGAAAAGGTGCTACACTTTTTACCCATCATAAGAGTCATGGCTGACACTCCTGTAACAAAAGACTGCTTAACAAAGGAGAAGCATAACAAATCTACTTAATAAAAAGTTTTAATTGACACAGGAGCCTTCAGAAATGAAGACTCAAATACCTAGGTTAAACTGTCCATTTTTATGCTTAGATTCAATGAAGTATTGACAGCCATGTAGAAATGTAACTGGACAAAAAGGGTATGATAATGGTAATAGATATTGTCTAATGGTATGATCATGTCGAATGGTAATAGACTGAGGGGGAAAACCCAACAAGATCTGTCTGTGCAGATTCTTCTTGGCCTCTTTGTGTAGCATTTCTTTCTTCTGGGTATAGGGCATGACTTCTTTTGGAATGATAGTCTTATAATCTACAATCAGACATGGTAGGCCTATAAACTACTATCAGACATGGTAGGTCAGATAACTTCTTTATGCCAGTCACTACACAAAAAAGCAGGAGAACATTAGAGTAATATTTCTGGGTTTTAGGACTAGCTCTGGGGAAGAGGAGCTCTAGTTTTCGTGACTTGCCTTGGGGAAGGAAAGGCAAGAGACAGGAGGGTACAGAGACTTTGCTTCTGAGTCCTTCCAATCTCCTTTAGGTCAAAGTACTCAGTGTGTCAAGGCATCATACTTCAGGGCATAATTTCTGAACCCCAGTACTGTCAAATGTGTTCTGGTTTGAACAATAAATAACATAGTCAACCTCAACACAACAAACATGAGAAAATTGAACCCTAATTTAGCAATGAGAAATGGCAAAAATTGGTTCAATGTATCATACAGATTCCCAAAAAGCTCATTCAGGTGATAGCAGCACCAAGTCCAGCTGGCAGTGAGATTAAAGGTATATGTGTTTGGGGCCGAATACAGTGGCTCACACCTGTAATCCTAGCATTTTGGGAGGCCAAGGTCGGCCGATCACTTGAGGGTCAGGAGTTCAAGACCAGCCTGGCCAACATAGTGAAACCCCATCTCTACTAAAAATACAAATATTAGCCAGGCATGGTTGCACATGCCTGTAGACCCAGCTACTCTAGGGGCTAAGGCATGAGGATCTCTGGATCCCAGGAGGTGGAGTTTGCAATGAGCTGAGATCACGCCACTGGACTCCAGCCTGGGCAACAGAGCAAGACCCTGTCTCAATAATAATAATATAATGATAAATAATAAATAAAAGTGTGTGTGCTTGGTGCTTTTGGTGGCAGGAGGTGATTGCAAATGAAGAACTTTCAGATACCTTCCCCAACTCTACATGGCTAGATGACTATCCCTACCCCAACCCCAGAAAAAGACTATAGATTTATTATCAGGAGAGATAAAGATAAAGTCTGGACTTGAGAATGCCAAGCATAGTTTATGACAGGGGAACCATGCAAAAAAGTAAGAGCATTTTTGTTACAACTAGAGATTTGAATAAGAAGTTGACATTAAGTGATAAAAATTACTGTTTTTTTTTCTTAGACATGACAATACTACATGTGGTTATGTAAGAAATGTTCTTATTTTTGAGGAGATATATGCTGAAATATTTAAGAGTAAAGTCCATGATGACACCCTAGCTTCAAAAAAAAAGAGAGAAAGAGAACAGATATGGCAAACTGTTGAATACAGATAGAAGGTACAAGGGTAGCTGTTGTCCTATTCTTTCAACTCTTCTGCATGTTTGAAATTTTTACAATAGCAATTTGGGGGGAAGAAATGAATGAGGAGACATTTGAAGCTGAGACCTCAGACATCTTTTTGCATCAGCAGTCAGTCTCTCTCTCTAGGTAGAGGATGAATAGAATCTTCTCTGAGAAACCTGATCATTCCAAGAGGAAATGGATAAAAAATGACTGATATCTGACTTTTCCCAATCGGTTCACCCTTATAAGGAAGGTCATAGTCAAGCCCTAACCATGTACTCAGAGTATCCAGTCAGCATTTTAGTGCTCCACTGTTAAAGAGGAACAGGTAACTAATGATTACCAGGCATGAGAAAATGCTCTTAGATGACAGATAGAGATGAAAATAAATAGGAAAACAAAACAAAACAAACAAAAACAATTTGCAGAATAATAAAAACTATACATTGAGAGAGAAACTTAAAAAAATAAATTCTAACATTGTCAGATGCTGCCACCCTATAAGAGAAGCAGGATACTATAAGAAAGGGACCTGTCAAGAACAGCAGCAATCACCAAAAAAGGTCTTGTAAAGCAAAGCTATGAAAGAAGAAAGAAAAAATTCAACAGAAGAATTAGAAAATAAAGTCAAAGAAATCATCAGAAAGTGGACAAAAAGACAAAGGACTAATCCAGGTGGTCTAGTATACCTAGAGAGAAAACAGAGGTGAGAAAACGAATATTTTTCAAGACATTTTCCTAGATTTGAAGGATCTAAGTTTCCAAATTGAAAGCATCCTTGTCTAAATGCATAGCACAGTGGGACGGTGCCTCAGTCAACATTAAGGCACATCATTGTGAAATTTGGAAACACTACACACAAAGAGATCACATAAATTTTAGGATTAGGAGAAAAAGTCAGATCACACACAACCAGGAATCAGAACCATTTCAGATCTCTCATTTACACAGGAAGTTGAAAGATGGTGGAATAATGTCTTTAAAACACTGAAGGAAGATTATTTCCAACCAAGAATTCTGTGCTCAATTAAACTACCAAAAGTGTCAGGGGAATAAAGATATTGTGAGACAAGCAAGACCTCAAGAAATTTACTTACTTTGTGTCATTTCTCATGAAAGGAGACCTTGCTCTACCAAAACAAGAGAAGAATCCAAAAAAGAGGAAGACGTGATACAGGAAACAGACAATCCAATACAGAGAAAAGAAATGACAAGAATCCCTAGGGTGATAGTGAAGGAAGAACCCAGCGTAACAGCTAAATATCAGGCATAGGAGGCAGCCACTGCAGACTGCAGCAGTGGGAGACACTGGGAGAGATCTCTTCAGGAAAATCAAATCAATAGAATACCTACTGCATCTGAGCATGTCAAGGGCTAATGTACAGAACTGTGAAAATTTACTAGAATTGATGAGAAATACTGTCTTAGTCTGCTTGAGATGCTAAAATAAAATACCATAAACTGGATAGATTATAAACAACAGATATTTATTTCTGACAGTTCTGGAGACTGGGAGGTCTAAGATCAAGGAACCAGTCTAATGTCTCACCAATGTAATGAGAGCCCACTTTCTCATGCAGAGACAGCACTTTCTTGCTTTGCTGTTACAAGGTGAAAGGCGTGAAAAGTCTCTCTTGGACTTGGTCCTCTTTTCTAAGGATACTAACCCCACTTATGAGGGCTTTGAGCTCATGATGTAATCACCTCCCAAAGACACCACCCCCAAATACTACCACCTTGTGGTATAGTATTTCAACATACAAATTTTGGGGAACACAAACATTCAGACCTTAGCAGCAAGCACTTAGAAAACTAAGAAAAAATAAAAACAATATAGAAAACACAGCTATGCAGGAAAAGTTGATCTGTGAATGGTATTTACATAATCTTCATAATATATACACTGAAAATTAATCAAAATCATTATGTAAAATCATAATCAGGAAGATGAGGATATAAGAAAGATTATAGGTCTCTGATTGGGGTTATTGGTTGGAGAAAAGGAAAAAAGCAAAATCTCAACTTCCATAGCAGAATGTCAATAATGCCTAAAATTCAAAAACACAAAAACAGAATAACAACACATTGTTTATGACATGGAGGTAAATATCAAAATAGTTGGCTAGTAAAAGGTAAAGGCAGTTGCTTTTTGAACAGGGATAAATAGAGGAAGGTGACAGGGAACTGCTGTTTTCTATAACAAATCTTTTTAGAATTATATGATTCTTGTATGCATATACATATGCATATACATATTTTATTATATGATTCAGTATGCATATAACTGAATTTTAAAAAATTTAAAATGTTATAGTTATGATGTTTGTGATTTGTGGCCAAATAAGTGTGTATTTTTTATACTTTTTTCTATTGCATCCATCTATACCTATTACTGAATATATGGAGCAAAGGAAACTATTTGTTACAATGTGTAGATTTTGCAATTCTTCCATTCAGTCGCTAGACTTCAAATTCTAAAGAGAATGCAAGAAAATCATACTTGTCTTTTTTAAAAAGAAGTAGAGACGTGAGGCAAAGGATAAATGTTTTCCTATGGATTATTTTTCCATTTTAGAATATAAAAGTATACTGGAATGTAGATACCTACATTATCTAATGTACAAAATATATTATTTTCCTTGCCTTATGGTTTCTTTTCTCTGTTATTTATATGTCTATTTTAGAACTATCTATTGATTCTATAAACTTAAGCATTTACCTGGATAATTGAGGAAAACCTACTTTTCCACAGTTAGTCAGACATCATCCTGGTTTGAGGCCTGAATTGTAAAGATCATTATAGGGATCGAATAATTTCTTCTGTTTATTTTGCACAGGAAGATGATGTGATGTTAGAGTGTGTCAGTCTGTAAATCTTTAAAGGATCTGCCTGAAATGATATTCAAGGTAAACAAATATTGAGGAGTCTTTGCAATTTCTTTGTTACACAACTTTCATTTAGTTACCCTTAAATGACTCAAACAATTTACTTGAACCTTGGGAAAATCTGTTCCATAAGAGAGCATTAAACATTAATCATTTCACATCACCAAATAATTAATGAAGAGTAATAGTGATGCTCCTAGGGAAAGTTAGTAACTGTTGATAATAAAGCATTCTTATTTAAAGTTTTTGAAGGTCAGCTCAAAAGTCACTTTCTCCAAAGGGTCTTTCCCTCTTGCAGAGCCCTCCATTGCAATCCCTCCACTCTGTGAGCTTCCACAGTATGGATTATCACGTTGTAACTTACACTCTAGTTAGTGTGTCCTTCCCTGGGAGAGTGAAAACGTCTCTGCATCCCCCACAGACTTTGCATTATCCCTGGCACAAAGGAGGCAATTAACGAACCCTAACTATGAGAATGATAGTGTTGATGATGATAATGATAATGATTCAAAAAGTGGGAAATTTAAATTTCTGGAGCACCTTCTATACACAGAATTAGAGCTTTTATGTGTATTCTTTAATTTTAGACCAAGGCTAGGAAAAAAAAGACCTACAAGTAAACAACACAATCCTCATTATATTACTTATGAGCTGGAACATTAAAATCTGACTTTTCAGAAACATTTGGCCTTCATTAGAACAGTCAGTAGTTCTAGTCCCATCCTCCAAGATAAAACTGAAATGAAAATGTATACTCCAAAATGTTTAAAGAAAAATAAAATGCTTATTATTAAATTATAGGGATGAGGTTTAAAAAAAGATTTTTGATAACTCTTAATTAGTGTTTAGAATCCTAGATTAAGTTTAAAATAATTTTGGTTTATTTTAAGCACTGCATTTTTCGTGTGTTTTAGGGACAGGATCTCACTCTGTTGCACAGGTTGGAGTTCAGTGGCATGATCATGGCTCACTGCAGCCTCTGTCTCCTCGGCCCGAATGATCCTCCCACCTTGCCCTGCCAAGTAGCTGGGGCTACAGGTGCAAACCCCCATGCCCAGCTAATTTTTTAAATCTGTTATAGAGACGAGGCTCTCACTATGTTGCCTAGGCTCATCTTGAATTCCTGGGCTCAAATCTGCTCACCTTGGTGCCCCAAAGTTCTGGGATTATAGGCATAAGCCACTTGCCTCGCCGAATGATTTTACTTTTATTTTTCCCAGAGCTTAATATAGGCTTAAAATTTTAATATGACGCATCTATTTGCATAATTGCAATGAACTCTATCTGTTTTTCAAAAAGGGACTTACATTTGCTGGAAATATCTTGATAAATGGACAGAATATTTTGAATTATTTTTATATTGTATTTATCTGCAGTGCTGCCAATGTAGGTATAGCCAATTTGTAAAAGGTACACAAGGCGTCTGTGAGGTTTTTTCTATTTTTTTTTTTCACTCATGCAAGTAGTTCTTTGTGTTTTCATTCTTCTTTGGTCAATTGTAATTTCTCCTAAATAGCAATTTCCCCAATTTTCCTTAAGATAGAATCTCCTGTAAAAGTACGTTTCTTCAGGTTACCCTAGAACCACAGAACCAGCATCTCCAGAAGGACTCTGAAATATGTACTTAGTAGGTAGCTTGCATTGCTGGATAAGTTTGGAAACTGCTTTAAAAAACATTCTAGCCCAGGCTCCTAGAGCCATTATTTTTACAAAAGGAAATAAAGATTTCCATTGTACTGTACTCACAATGTGGTTGCAGAAAAAGTAGGTAAACATTATTTCTACTCTAATTTCATTTAATGTTTAAGTTGTACCACCACTCATTAATTAACAGCTCACATTTCCATTTTAGGCTGAAAAAGTAAAATATGTTGCATATATTATTCTGGGAATGATAACATCTGATATAGCAAACAATAGTAATATCTATATAATCATTCTGCTATGACTCCCTCGCCCTATCAAGTAAACTCTCTGAAGGCAGTTTCTCATTTTTTTTTTTTACCTGTTTCTCACAGACCCCAAACAGGTATATAACAGATTTAAAATACATGTTTCTTGAGTTGAAACAAATTAAATTGTGAATTATTGATGAGGCAGAAAGTAAATGATAATTATGTTGGTACAACTTTTTTATTATGTTATTGATTAGATATCATTCTGCCTTCCACCTATCAAGATCCAACTGCTATCACTCAAGATTCCACATGGCAAAGAAAGAGTATAGAGAAACTCTTTAAACAAATCCTCTCTCCCTTAATGAATTAACATTTCTTCTTTCTCTGCTCTTTTTCCAAGCTCACTCTGTTGATTCTGTTTTATCCATCCACGCCCAAGTAATGGCTTTATACCTGTATTCACAATATATAATCTAGAATGAAAACCTCAATGAGGCAGAGATTCTCTCAGCAGAGCTTTCTGGTCTTGGTCAGGACATTAATAAAATAAATAAGCCAGTCCCAGGCTATAAGCTAAGCCATTTCAATAATGAAGGTAGAACCTTTCTTTCTCTAGTGGGGAAGTAACTTGAAGCAAATACATGGTATCATGAAGCAAGGGTTCTTTCTCTGCCATCTAAAATAGCTCTTGGCCTAAAACGCTGTGGTTCATCAGGCCCTACAGCATCAAACACCTGTGTAGCAGATACTAAATATTTGTTGAAGAAAAGGAAAATTGGAAAGGAAGGAAAAAAAAAGGAAGGGAGGTTTTATCATTTTGTTAAAGGTATTATCTGTAATTTTTTTAATGTAACATAATACTTTCAATGTTTATTTCCAAGTTCTTTCATCTGAAAACCACAAGTTATCAATAATCAATACATAAATTTGGCATGTATGGTTATTAATATATAAATATATATAATATATAAATATTAATATATATTAATATATAAATATATATGAATACATACATAATATATATGAATTCAATACATAAATTTGGCATGTATGGTTATTAATATATAAATATATAATATATAATATATAAATATATAAATATATAAATATTAATACATATATTCATATATAAACATATATGAATATATATATGAATGTCTTTAGGATTTCATCTGGAAAAAGTATTGTAAGATTTACAATTTTTCAATTATCTAATCACAAACATGTCTTTGTTATAGAAGCAAAATGGGCACTCAAATGGCTTTTTTTCATTCCTGTTGTTTACAGAGTATATAATTACTACAGTCTAAGGATATATACGTCCAGTATTAGAAAATAAAAGTAAAAAACCAAGGAACTTGGTATTTGTTTGTTGTGTTGAGGTCTTCGGTGTATGTGCAGACTGCAGGATGACACAGGGACTTTCTGAAACTGTTCTAATACTGAGAAGCTAGGACTTTCAGGAAAAGCCTGGAGAGTTGAAGGGAGAACAGTATAAGCTACTCTGTTTTTGTTTTAGCCAAGAGGATACAGCTGGAGCCCAAAGTAGCAGCACTTAACATGCAATTTCCTGAACATGTTGGTATTTTGGGTGTAGAATATGTATGTGCCTGTGTATGTGTATAGCGAGTGGTCTCTCCATATTGAAAAGATGGTTTAAAAATACCAAATTAGAGTTTGAGAGATCTTGGTGCATTTCTAGCATCTATAAGACTAACAACTGTAGGATGAAGGCTAAAGTGGAATGAGGGATATCTAGCATGTGAGAGGACTAGTGAAAATGGGTTTCTGTAAGATATATGATCAGTACTGGAAGATGACATTTTATTTTCATCACTTTTCTCTATCTATTCTCTCTGTATTCATCACCTCTTCTCCAGATTTTCTCAGCCATGTGTCTGCTTGCCTTCGGCTTCTTCACCAAGACACACACACACTTTTCAAAACCTGATAAGTTTTAAGTTTAATCGAGAGCATCACATTTAGTTTCAGAGCCAATATGTTTTCATTATGGATATTAACTCTTGTCTGACACAGGATAAGCGCAACAGGTGTTCAGAGGAGAAAGAGAGGGATGGAGTAAGCTGAGATGCTCAAGGAAGGTAAAGGGAGAAATGCACCTAGGACTGGGCTTCAAATTAGATGCATTTTCCCTGGGGGTTGTAGGAGCCAAAAGTGAAAAAGTAGTTTGCGAAAGATTACAGAAGACCTTAAATACCCTGTTAAGATCACCCACCACCACCTTCACACACACACACACACACACACACACACACACACACACACACACACACACACGTATGCGCTGCTCTCTCTCTTGTCCAAGGATGGAATTTGTCCAAATTTTTTCTTTTCCTTCCAGCAAGGAACCAATACAGATTCTCAGCCTTAATCTTGAAAAAAAAAAATCACCTAATGAAATCTCTCACCTCCTGAAGCCCAACAGATGATTACTGTGCTGGAGAAGAACTAATTTGCTTGATGAATGAACAGTTTATCTTGGAGAAGAAACTGGTCACCAGAGAACCAGGAAACCAAAAAGAACCTTCTGAGGTCATCAGAACATGTAGGCATTATTTCTTTGATATTCTCACAACATTAAAAACCTGTCCAGCTAAACTGATACAGTGAGAGAGAGAAGGAGGAAGAATATGACCAAGGAATAGGGAGAGACAAAAAGAGGAGTAATGGAGGAAGCTGGGGCAAGGAGAGGAGGGAGTGAATAAAAAACGTGGCAAGCCCTCTAGCTTTGTATTTTTCATGGAGACCCTCATGAAGCCATTTCTCTGTCTCCCTGCGTGTTCTGAGAAAAACAATTTTCGAAGGATTGTTCCACAGTACAAGGAAGTCTAATGAACGGTGAAAGAGATACTACTATGTCTTTTTTGTTTTGTGTTGCTTTTGCAGGCAGCAGTAGATACATAGTTTTTTATGTAACCTTTATTTATTTTATTTTTATTTATTTTTTATTTTATTTTTTGAGACAGAGTCTCGCTCTTTTGCCCAGGCTGGAGTTCAGTGGCATGATCTCGACTCACTGCAACCTCCGCCTCCCAGGTTCAAGGGATTCTCCTGCCTCAGACTCCTGAGTAGCTGAGATTACAAGCACATGCCACCTCGCTTGGATAATTTTTGTATTTTTAGTAGGGACGGGGTTTCACCATGTTGGTCAGGCTGGTCTCAAACTCCTGACCTCATGATCCACCCACCTTGGCCTCCCAAAGTATTGGAATTGCAGATGTGAGCAACTGCACTTGGCCTTTTTTTTTTTTTTTAAAGAGAAATTCATTAAAAAATGGAAAAAGCTAAGAACTGAATTATGATAGGAGCAATGGAGTGATAAAAATAACACATTATGGGAAATAGGACTTAGTCTCATGCCTTCCTGTCGCAGTTGCTTAAGAGACTGAAAATACATTATCAGGAAGGAGTCCCTGGGTTCTTCCTTTTGCACCAGAAATGGCTGGTGAGAGCCGGGGATAAAGAGAAATGATTCCTCCTTAGCGTATTTGCATTGTGCTCTGTATGTTTGTTTAAACATCTGAGCACCATCAGGGAAATGCATAAAAGGACAAACACCATACAGTTATACTGCTGAGGGCCACAGTCTCACAAAATAAACCGTAAGATCAGGCACTCCAACTCTTACAAACTGTCATTTATAAGACCATGGGAGTCAAAGTGACATACTCTAATGACAGTGATGTCCTCAGGAAGAGAATACACAAAGATGAAATTAACTTTATTATTAGGGAGATGTGTTTAAGGCTAGTTGATTTTTGCTGTTTAATAATTCACTTGATACTTCTATTTTAAAGTTAAAAATACCAACATATGTCTATCCAACATTTCCCTAAAATAATTTTGTATTTGCCAAAGGATATTTCATGTGAAGTTGGTAAATAGCATATTGATTAGGACAAGCTGTATAGAAAGAACACTTATCTTTAGGCCCCACATGGCTACATGGTCCTCTGATATTGTCTGTGTGTGTTGGAGCTTCTTCCAAGACACAGCTGTCTTCAAACGCATACTACCTAGGACTTTTGATGCATAAATAAAATTCTGGGGACAGGAAGATAGTCCATACCTATACACCCTGCAATTCAAACTTGCTGCATTTCAGCTTTCACTCCTTTCTGCAACACAGAAAACTTGCTTACACTACAGAATCACATACACACACATACATTGACATGGGAAAGAACAGATGGTTTTATGTCATGCCTCATGACTACTGATATAATGGGTTGCTTTATTATCTATTATTTCTATGCAGACTACTTAACTTTTGGTCATAAAACTAAAAGTAACAAAGTATTTTTCTCCCACTGCTCTTTAGTATCTGAATGTCCATGCTGCTCATTGACTGATAAAATGAAGACAATGCATGTCAGTGGAAGAGACACAAAGTATGATATTAGAAAAGACCTGAACTGGAATGCCAGAACTCCAGAATCCCATTCACCACTTATGTGACCTCACATAAGGTCCTTCATTTTTTTAAGACTTTGTAAAAGGGTTCTTAATTTCTTTAAGACTCTGTAAAATTGTCATCCCCTAATGGGTTCACCTTGCCTGCTGCCTAGACAGAGCCAATTTATAATGACGGGGAATTGCAATAGAGAAAGAGTAATTCACACAGAGCTGACTGTGCAGTAGATCTAGAGTTTTACTATTACTCAAATCAGTCCTCCTGAGCATTCAGGGATCAGAGTTTTTAAGGACATCTTGGTGGGTCAGAGGAAGCCAGTGAGCCAGGAGTGCTGATTGGTTGAGTCAGAACATAAGGAATCAAATCTGTCTTTTTGCAGAGTCAGTTCCTGGTTGGGGTCCCTAAAATCAGAAGAGACAGTTTAACCATCTGGGTGGTGCACTGGATGGAGCCAGTTTAACCATCAAGTGCAGGGTTGGCAAAATATCTCAAGCATTGGTCTTAAGCTTTACAATAGTGATTTTTATCCCCAGGCAGTACAATTGCACAGTGTTTGTCCTTTTATGTACTCCAGTTTTTAACATGACAG
The DNA here is from genome assembly GCA_004027715.1 of Plecturocebus donacophilus. NCBI lineage: Eukaryota > Metazoa > Chordata > Mammalia > Primates > Pitheciidae > Plecturocebus > Plecturocebus donacophilus. The sequence continues at coordinate 63,299 of PVKP010005803.1, forward strand.
TTAGAATAGCTTAGCATGGAGATTGGTGAACGGATCTAGGTCTACTAACACTTCTGACTCACAAAGATATGAGTCAATTCTCTAACGCCTTTGTATTTCACTTTTCCCATCTGTGAAAGAAGTGACTATACTTAGGCAGTAGATTTGGGAAGGGTCAGAATCTTTTAGCCTCCAGCTGCATGACTCCTAAACCATAATTTCTAATCTTTTCACTAATTTGTTAGTCCTGCAAAAGCACTCAGGAAAGAAGAGGGTTTGTTCTGAGAAAGGACTGTTACCAACTTTGTTTCAAATTATAAGTTCCTCCCAAAGTTAGTTCAGCCTACGCCAAGGAATGAGCAAGGACAGCTTGGAGGTTAGAAGCTAGATGAAATTGGTAAGGTCAGGTCTCTTTCACTGTCTTAGTTATAATTTTGCAATGTCAGTTTCAAAATTAGAATAATGAGACTTTTCTGGAGTTGAAGTGAGAATCAAATGAGATAATAGTAGTATCTAGCAAAGTGCCCAGTACAAATAAGCCATTTAGTAAATGTTGAATCTGGACGTTCACTAAATGTTCAGAATCAGTTGAATCTGAATCTGAATCAATGGAGTAGAAGAGAACACAGAATGCTTGAAAAACATCCATTAGGACTATTTTTAGTCTTTTAAAGCAGTTCAGGTGGTTGAAGAATAGGTTTGGCATGTTGTATTCTATTAATCTGGAGATTAATAGTAAAGTTCCCTTTTATGAGTTTTTCTCAGTCATCTAATCTTTTCAGTGTCCCTGGCTAAGATCTGCACATAATAAATTAGACATAACTATGATTCTTTTAAGTCTATATTTCCTTCATTCCTTGTAGACACATTTCCAAAACTCTGCTTATAATGATAGTCCTTACATTCTGCTTTACTTTTGCAAACTCCTTTCATTAACGAGAAGAAAAATATCCTTAACCTGTGTGGGCTATGACAATACCTTTAGAATACTTAAAGCTGAGAGATACAAATTGACCATATGATGTCTATATTTTAGAATGTCTAAATGTCTATATTATTCCTTAGGGCTGGACAGGAAGCAAGTCCTCACTTTAAATCAACCGTGAAAGATGAAATGATAGCACAAAAGCTGTGTCAGCAGACCAGGTGGAGCTGAAGTTTCCTATTCCTCAGCTCACTAATTGTGACTCTACAGGCGGGGTTCTCACTGAGATCACCGTGAATAATCCATATGAAGACAGGACTGTAGCAAGCAGAGTCTTGCTGGCCAAGATAAATTTATTATGAGTATTTCCCTAGTATTTTATGTGAAGTAGAGGGAAGCTGATTCTTGAGGATAAATCCAGAAATAACCAGAGGTATGCCTGAGGATGTACCCAGAAATACCCAGACATACTCTTGAGGATGTACCCAGAAATTTGAACTCCTATCACATACTGCTATTTGTTTATGAACAGTAAGATTGGAGAACTAATTGCAACTAAAACCAACTCCAATTTTTAACATGACAGTTAGAATAGCTTAGCATGGAGATTGGTGAAAGGATCTAGATCTACTATCGCTTCTGACTCACAAAGATATGAGTCAATTTTCTAATGCCTTTGTGTTTCACTTGTCCCATCTGTGAAAGAAGTGACTATACTTAGGTAGTAGATTTTTATTTGTTTCTGACTATCACCAGTTTTCATACCCTGTCCTTTCTGGGGTTTGGCTTTGTAAGACAAGACAATCCTCTTTTGCCTAAGCCAGTTTAAGTTGGGCTTCTGACCTTTGAAATCAAATGAGTTCCAATTTATGTGCCCTAATTATTCAGAGATGACAGAAGAATATAATTTCTCAGATGAAAGGAGCAGCATGATATTTTACATAATAAAGTAGTGATAGATAAATTGTTTTTTATTATTTAATCAGTTTCTAGAAAATAATTAGAAATGATAAGCAATGCTTTCGTTGACTCTGCCTGACAGGATGCATAACTCATAAAAGGGATAACCGAATATTTGTTAACAACTGACTTCCTCTGTGAAAGCTAAGTTATAAAGCCATTTCAAAAAAGATTATTTCCTAGTCATCAAATACAGTGATTATTTTCTTTCTTTTCTTATGTCTCAAGTTAACTTACCTAACTATATTTGTAATCAGAGCCCTTTTGTTTCCTTGGGAAATTTCATCCCATCAGTTCCAAGTTCCCATGAATTAGAACTAGTTGTTTTGTATCTTCAACTTCCATCTCTACTGCTCTCTTCCCATCTGCTCACATGTATTATTTTATCTTTCCTGTCTTAATTTTAAAATGTCACCCTAACTTCATTTTCCTTATAAGATAAAGATAAAACTATTTTTTCCTCTGACTCAAATAAACCTCTAAAACGAATGAGAGGCACAATAACCTAGTAGTCAAGAGTGTTGCACAAACCTGAATTTGAATTTGAGCTTCATCAGTTCCAGATTATCAGTTTATCGGTAATGTAATTTTGTAAATTAACTTGTGTAAATTACTATTCAGTCTGTGTTGTGATTTGCTCATCTTCAAGGTGGGGATAATAATATACCTGCATGCCAAGTGTTCAGTGAAATACTAGATACACAATTAACCTCCCCAATAAACATTAACTGTCATGATCATCATTATTATTATCCTGTCTCTTTTCCTTTGCTAGCTGCCTTTTTTTCTCTATGTATTGCATTCTGCCTTTTCTCCTGTCATTCTTCTTAGCTCAACATTTCTAATTAATAAACCTAACTCCTCAATTGTTCAACATTACTCTTCAGCATTTGGCCTACTAAGTCACCATCTCCTTTTTGAATCTCACCCCTTCTTTGGCTTTTCTTGTTCTCTTCCTAGCCCTCTAAATTCTTTATTTCTTGACTAGTTCTATTTTCTTCTTTAATGGGACCTTTATGCAGTTGATTCATTAGTTCTCTTCCTCTGTGGAGAGCAGGGTCATTGAGTAGGTGGATCCAGAACCCAAGTGCTAATGAAGTGTATTGTGCAGGGAGAGGTTTGGACCATGGGGTTCTCACCAAGAAAGCCAGGTCTTGTATGGTGCCCAAAGATGCAGTGGAGTGAAGGACAATAAGGGGTGATGGAAGAAGGTCAAGGATAAGTCTTCATCCATTCAGTATTCAATATTACCAGACTTAGTTTTGGGCCATATTATAATTAGACACTATAAAGGAAGGTTTAAATTTGATAAAACATTTATCAGAAATTTCACATACATCTAAATGTTAGCTTTTTATAATCATTAGACTACTTTTATAGTATAGTAATTAATAACATAATAGCTGCAAAGTGAATACTGTATATAGCTAATTTCTTGAATCCACATCATGAGCTGCAATCCTTCTTCTGTTACAAATTCCCTTGAAGTTGTCCAGTTATTTCTCTTATTTTCCAGAGCTCTCTCTATAATTTTATTTCTTCTTTATGTCTCATTGCAACTTTGATCATTGTCTCCTTAAGGATTCTTAAAATCAGAACATGAGAAACTTCACATCTGAGAAAGCATGAGAATGAGATCCAAGCCATCCCCAAAGCAGGCAAGGAACTCCATTTTTCTGAGAGATCTGTTGTTTAACTCTGTAGAAAATCAGGCCTCATGCATCTCATCAGATGATCAGAGTAATTTTTCAGTATTTATTCAAACATATCTTCAAATGTTTTTGAATTAATCTTGATTCTGATATGATTAACTAATAAAGATCTGTAGGCTGGGCTGATACCTGTAATCCCAGCACTTTGAAAGGCTGGGGTAGGAGGATCACTTGAATCCAGGAGTTCAAGATCAGCCTGGGTAACATGGCAAAACCCTGTCACTACAAAAAAAGCTGGCCAGGCATGGTGGCATCCACCTGTAGTCCCAGGTACCCAGTTGGGTGCAGGGAGGGAAGGGTGGGCTGAGGTGAGAGGATCACTGAAGCCTGGGAGGCCAAGGCTGCAGCAAGCTGTGATTGTGCCACTACACTTCAGCCTGGGTGACAGAGTGAGACCTTGTCTCAGGAAGAAAAAAAAAATCTGTACTCTTCCATTGTCTGTCTTGTGAACTATTCCTCCCTGACCTCTACTAAGGGGTCATCTCCCTTGTACAATATTCCTTGAAAACAAGTTTGCTTTTTTCATTTTTTTTTTTTTGAGATGGAATCTCACTCTATCGCTCATGCTGTAGTACAGTGGCATGACCTTGGCTCACTGCAACCTCTGCCTACTGGGTTCAAGTGATTCTCCTGCCTTAGCCTCCTGAGTAGCGGAGACTACAGGCACCCGCCCCCACAGCCAGCTAATTTTTTTGTATTCGCCAGAGCAGTGCAACCTCCTTCCCATCACTTTCCTCTCTCTAAACATGGTCTCTGTGACCTGGGATTTTGAAAGTGGACTTGCAAGATTGATTACTGGGTATGGAGAAAATGCAGTATCTACATTTTCAGATCTCGTTGTCTCATTTGATCCTTTATACTATCAAATGAGCCAGGTAGATTAGATATAACCACATTGCATAAACAAAGAAATCTAGAGTTTAAAAAGGTCAAAAGGATCCTGTAAGATTATTCTGATCGTGGCTAAAAAATTGGATATAACCACATCACATTGCATAAACAAAGAAATCTAGAGTTTAAAAAGGTCAAAAGGATTCTGTAAGATTATTCTGATAATGTCTAAAACATTATTCTGATAGTGGCAGTCAGGTCTTCAGACTCATATCCAGTCACATATAATTCCCATGCTCATGGATTTTTAGGGTATTACTTTACATAGTGTAATAGGTAACAACACCCTATTGTAATGAGAATTATGTAACAATATTACTCTATGTGGTGTCAGTGTGTAACAGTAATGTTTTTCTTTTACAAATGTAAAGTTCTTATATATGTATTTTATATGAATTAAAACTAGATTATGTAAATACATAATATAATTAGAGTCTTAGTGATTTATTCCTGAATTAAAACTAGACTATATAGATAATTATATATACACACACACATAATCTTAGCTTAGAAAGAGAAGCTTTAAACTTGCTGCTGTGTCCTATAGGCAGGTTCAGTCAAATCAAGTTGACAAGCACTAACTGAGCATATACCTTGTGACTAGGACTCTGCCAGCCATTGCAGAGAAAGACTAAAGCAAAGACTAAAGACTTTAGATTGAGTCTCAAAGCGTTTACCAGTATAGTTCTGAGTTCATGGTTACATAGCCAGTAGGCCTAGCAGAACTGGAAACTGAGGTCTGCAGGACTCCAGAGTTCACAGTCTTTCTGCTATATTATGATGCCCTATTGATGTTAGGCACAGATAATTTGGTTCAGGGACAACTAGGAAGTAAAGTACAAGCCATGGCCAATCACGACATTATACGTCTTGTTGACTTAACATGAATGAACCTGAATAGAAATCTCCATACAATCAATGGAAGGAATATCAATTGGCCTTGCAAAGCACAAAGAGGTGCGATATGACCAGGAATCTCTTGGCAAGCTCAACTGACCCTGAAGGGGTCAATGTTTGGCCTGCCATTCAACCCAGCTCTGGACATAGGAAAAACATTAGTTGACCCTCACATCTGCCCTCAGAATAAGTAAAATGGTCTCTAATAAGTGCTTGGGCAGGAGATCCAGTCTGCTAACAGTGGGCTGTGGAGAATCAAAGGCAAGAAGTAGCTTTAGTTGAGGTTTGTGGGCCTTTCTGTTACCTTCACTAGATTTGGTCATTGGTGTCTGAAACTATATATCATGCCTTATTGGTGTTGGGCTTGGAGGATGAGGCAGAAACAGCACTAAAAAAGAGATTTGTGAAATTCAAAGGTAAACAACTTTGATAGATTAATGGAATCAACCTATATAAGTCTAGAAATGCACTCTAATACCCTGAATGTTGTTTAACTCCGTTACCTTTAGACACAAAGATTGCATTTTAGGTATCAGTAAGTGATACCTCTAACATCAAAAGATAATATACAACCCGTTTGCCTTACCAAGGGACAAAGTGAAGATATGGCTTTAAATTCAGTCACTTTTAATGGCTGGAAGAGATAAACATCTATAGAGTTACATAGAATGGAAATTGGGACCTATTCTACACATTAACATGGAAAAGTGGCCCTAGAAAAGTAGCCTAAATGGAGTGACTGCACTTCAGACCAAGAACACCAGCTGGCTCACTACAGGGATGTGGAAATAAGATTCTTACTGCCTCTATCTTGGTTTTACCACCTATATAATGGAGATAATGATACTTCCCTGTACCTGCCTCACAGAATTATTGAGAAGATGAATAATGCAGCATTTTAACATGCTTTGAGACCCTTGAAAGACGGCTTTTGTAAGTGCTGGGCATGATATTATCATTATCTTTATCTTTGCAGAAAATCATGCTTGGAAAAGCTTGCTGGTCATTTTGATATCAATTTCTGGCCAACTTATTCTTCCCTAGTTTCTTTCCATGCTGATGGATATTAAGCCAATTTAACCATCCACTCAGTCTCCCTAGTGTATCATGCACATCCTGATCTTTGATTCTCTGCTCACATTATGTCCCCTGCATGCTATTCCTCTTCTTCTCCATCTTTCTAAACACAACTCTTTTCTCAGGCACTTGGGGAAGCTGGAGAGGCAAGGACTGAGTCTCTGAGTGCATCCCATTAAGCCCAATCAGGTTGGCAACTGCTAGACTTTGCATTAGGTCATTTTAAAGGTCATCAAACTGAAATATAACTTGGGCACTCTTCAATTTGATTTTGATAGATAATTATTTCCTCCATCTTGCTTCTCTTTGCAACAGTCTGAATTAAAACTGCACATAGTATGAACATTATTGTGATAGTAATGAGGTAGCACTTCAGGACCAAACTTTAGAAGAATGGACGATCTTTTGGATGTAGGTAATAGCTGCTGCAAAGTGGAGAGGTTGTCTGAACTACCTACCGTCTTCTTCCTCAAGTTAAATAATACCTTGGTTTGCAGTAACTCAATAAGTTTGCAAGAGCCCGTGTTAGTCCAATGTCACTAAATCTCAACTTGAATTTATGAGCAATAAAGTGATCTAACATTAATAGGATAAAAGTTATCTCCTCAAAGCTAGCTTTTCAGTTACTATCAATGGACTTACACCCAAATAATCCCCAGATTTCTATATGACCCTTTCTGCATTACACAGGCCTCAGTATGCAAGGTGATTCCCAAACGCACACTCCAGAGAAGTAAGCCTGAGCTAACTGTCATCATGCTGTCCTTTAGAGGATTTGTTTTTGGTCTGGTTTCATGATTTGGGAACACTTGCTTTGGCTAAGTCCATGTGTCAGTTAAGCTTCTGCAGTTCATTGTCCTGCACACTCTCTTGTTCTCTATGTTCCTTGTTCCCATGAGTTCCTTGTCCACATGGAGGATGGTATGGTATAAACTTCTGCAGGCAGCTTGGATGGTTTTTTACTCCCTCAGAAGAAGGCAATCTTTGAGTTAGTGTCTTAATGTTCTTATAAAAGGTGCCTTGCATTTGTCTGTTGCATTTAGAAGAAACCTCCAGTCATTACCTAGAAGTGCTAAGAAAAGATCATTCAAATCAGCTTTGTATTAAGGACAGATATAAAGGTGGTACACCAGAATGAAACATGGAGAAGCTGGTCCTCCATCACACTCTCCATCTGTTAAAATCCTGCTCTTCTTCCAAGATCCTTATCATCCCTAACTAAACTGATTTCCCTCACCTCTGTATTTCTGTACACTTAATACTTTTCTTATGACATTTACCAAATTAGCTGTATCACTAATGATTTAGCATTATGTTAATAATCAAGAAAACTTTGCATTTACATGATGTTTTAAGGTATCTGAAGTTTCACAACATGTACTATTTCATTTATCCCTTACAACTTCTTAGAAAAATTTGTTAACCTCTGTAAACTTTATTTTCTTCCACTGCAAACAGGAGTTATTTCACTCTTTCTTAAAATAATTGGAAAATGTGTTTACTTTGTTAGTCTGGGAACAAAAAAAATTCATTCAAATTAAACCTTACAAAATCACTTAACCAAATAATGCTCTTAGGGTCATTGTGAGTAGTAAATGAGTTAAGGGATGTGAAAACTGATCTGTGAAATGCAAAGGCACATCCAGATGCAGGACCACAAAGGCCCTAAGATTTCTGGTGTTTGTGACTGGGTGCCAAAATAGAGAGTTGAAGCAATATGTGACAGGAAGAAGATGTACTTGTTCTAAATATTCTAGATTTAGAACCTAGAAGATAGATGTACCCTTATCTAGAAGAAGAGTATCTGATATGGCATCAATCTGTATAACTGGTCAAATTTAGGGGCTGGGGCTCAGGGAAAAAATGTCAGTAGGTGTGAGAATCAATGGAATGTAGGCAGTACTTGAAGACAGGAGTGTGAATAACACCAATGGAAGAGGGTGCAGTATAAGAACAAACTCAAGAGAGCCCTTGGGATGGAGTCTCTTGGGAAAGGAAAGGAGTTGGCTGAGGAGAAGCTGAACTGGCAAGAAAAGCAAAGGAAGAAATTCCAAGTTGGATACTGATGTCAAATGAAAGGAAATGAAATTTTGGATTAGAAGCTTAAGAGGCCATTGGCAATTGTCAATATTCCAGTGGGTTGAGGAGTGAAAGGAACATGAGAAAATGGAAGCAGTTAGTGGAGAGTTTGCATTGTAGGCTGTCCTTTTGAAAAATCTGGTGAAGAAAGGAAACAGAAGATTGGGTGCTAGCTTTGGGAAGAAAGAAATAGGACCAAGGAAAAAAAAGAAAGAATAACAGCTAAGGCTTAGTAATTATTTATGTCAAATATCAAACACATAGCACTTATAGTATGTGAAGCACTGTTTTAAGTAGTTTATGAAAATTAATTCCATCCTCATCACTACCCTATGAAATAGTTGTTATTATCCCCATTTTACAGATGAGGAAACTGAGGCATAGGCTGGTTAAGTAAACTTCCCAAAGCCACATAGCAACAACAAAACTGGTAATTAAAATATAGGCAATTTGGTTCAAGATTCCAGGTTTTAATTCATTTACCTTTCCTTTTATAGTAATTTGTTAGTAGCCAAACCACTGAGGAAGAAATATCAAGACTTTTTCTTATTTTTAATGAGAAAGATTTCAACTCACTTGGATACTAGGAGACAGCCAGCATGCTAAGAGATGAATAAGAATTTCTGGATAATAAAGAGAATAAGATCCCAGAGCATATGAGTAGCAATGGTGGGAAAGTGTAAATAAAGCAGTTAGTCCTGGGCAAGAATTAGTAATAATTCTCTCTTAAACAGGAGGAAGATGGTGAAGATAGAGATTTGATTTTGTGGTCTTGAGAAGGCAAGTTGAGCAAATTCATCTCAGATGGATGCAGTAAAGTTTCTGCTGAGAGATATTGGAGGAGTGGTTCAGGGCTTGAGTAGAAAAAAGCTGTAGCTTCCTAAAATGGAATGAGGAGTCAGTTCTTACCAAATTGCACCAAGAGCTGACTGAGGCCACGTGGTATGATTATCAAACACCTCCTGTATCCAAAGCCATATGCTGGGATCTCAGCCTCCATTTGTCACAGCTTTTAATCAGTTGAGAAAGATATGGAAGAAGCACTTAGAAAACAATGGAAGACAAGATCAAATATCATGTGTGTGGCTTAATGCTCTTCATGGAGCTCAGAGAAGGGAACAGTCAGAGGAGTGGGGCAAAGGCTGTAGCTTGAGCTGGTCCTTAAAGATCAGGAGAATTTGGTGGATAGAGGAGAAGGCACAATTTTTGGTGGTTGAAAAAGTGAGAGGAACAGAAGAGTCAGAGGAAGAGAGGCAGGCATTAAGAGGTATTCTTGGGGCCAAGCACAGTGGCTCATGCTTTGAAGCAGCACTTTGGGAGGCCAAGGCAGGAAAATGGCTGGAGGCCAGGAGTTTGAGACCAGTCTGGGCAACATAGTGAGACTCCATCTCTTATTTAATAAAGAAAAGGGGGCACTCCTGGTAAAAGCATAGGGACTAGGGGCCAGGAGAGCAGTGATAATTCAGGTCAAAAGATAATCCTACCCAGTGACCCACACCTGATTTGGATCCCCTCAGGCCCCACCATCAGTCTCCTTAGCTACTTCATCCCAGCCTTGCTTTTCTCCACAGCAACAATCTCTTCCTATTACACATATTAAAATTAATTTATTTATATTTCCTAGAATGTAGGCACTGTGAGGGCAGGAATAATTGTTTGAATCACTAGTGTATCTTCTGGGTCTGCATCAAGTTTGACTTATAAAAGGGTTCTCAGTAAAGATTTGCTGGAACAAATACAGCAGCAGTGTCAGGGGTAACCTGGGGTTCCTCCAGCATAGGCTCAGGAATTTTTGGCTCACAACCTGCTGTGAAGAAAAGCCTGACCTAGACAGAAGTGACAGCCTGCTTCTCAAACAGAAGCTCTTTAATACCCAGGTGACAATAAAGCTCCCAAAATTTAAAGGCAAGGTAGGACTCCCCTAGAACTGGGGACTGAGGAAGACTTCACTGAGGAATTAGGGGAGAAAGTGTTTCAGAACAGGTGGATTTTAAGCTAACTGATCAGAATGGTTTAAGTGGGAGGATGAAGGCCCCTGGAGAGATACAATCAGGTTGGAAAGCCCATGGACTCTTAGGAGCCCTCAGGCTGTATTAACCTGCTCTTTAAGTCCTCCCTAGGAGCTTTACAGGGGCTGTGTCAGCCTGATAAAAGGCACAGTTTGTTCCAGAGTCCTCTCCTAGGGAAGGAGTCCTCAGATCCTGGTCCAGATAGCAAGGGCCCCTTGTCTTTTTACCAGCTTTTTTAAAGATTGTCCCATAGGGAAAAAAATTTTTGCTCCACACATTAAGGTTTAAAATTGGCCTCAAAGTAGAAAACAAAGCACATATTGCTCAGAGGCCAGGAGTTGCACATCTGAGCAGTGCCCAGTGATGGAGCTGATCCGTGGTTGGTATTGCCATTGTTCAGAAAGCATTCACAGGGATCATGGGTCTGAGTCCTGTGCCCATCTTGAGCTACCAGTTTCTTCAGACATTAGCAGAGATGTGTAAATGAATCAGCCCCTCTGTGAAAGGATAATTCAATTTTCCTGTTCCGTAAAATGGGAGTCCTCATTTGCTTTCCACATCTGCAGAAGGAAGGAGATCTGCTCTCACGTGTGTACACCTGGTGTTCCATAAGAAGAGAACATTTGCTATTAGTTGGTGCTCTTTTGAAAGCCTATCGGCTACTTGTCAGGAGAGGTCATTTATCAGGAGAGGCAAGCTGGCAATTTTCTGAGAACCTTGGCACGTGCCTGCAATTTCTCAAGGAGAGAGAGGCCTGTTGGCTTTTGATTTCCTTTACTCAGAGAAAACCAGAAAGGTCCCTATCCCAAACTTTGTAAAATACCCAGAAGGAAAGACTTGGTAAGGAGACTCTGATTGCCTGCTAGGAAAGGGCAGGCAGGGCGAAAAAACCTGGTTATACCTGTCAACCCAGCCTCCTCAGCTGAAATGGCACTCATGAAAAGAAATGCCCCTCCCTCCAGCCAGAATGCGGTTGGTGACAATTTCCTATTAAGGAGATAGGTAGCTGAGACTTGAGCCAGACTCCCTGAAGCCAGGGCAGCTCTGCAAGAACTGGGTGCCTGCTTGAGTTCTGGTCTCAGTCAGGGTTAATGTAACACAGTGCTGGAGGGCTAGACTTTGATACCTGTCGCAGGATGCTCCCTGGCAAAGGCCTGCATGTGTCATTGTCACCTGACTGATGAGTAAGGCGAAAGTGTCAAACTCCAGTCCAGGAGACTGATGTGGCAGTGTTTGGCTGAGGCAGTGTTGGAGAGTCACTCTAGCCCCAGGATAAACAGAGAGGCTTGGGTTTCTCACCCCATTCTCCTCCCCACTCTCCCTCACTTCCTTCTCTCCTGCAGTGGGCAAAACTGCTGAAGAGGCAGAATTACATGGTAAGGACGGATTATACAAATGATACCTGGGTTCCAACCAGCTCCACCACTTGGTAGCTGTTGGTTTTTTGGCGAATTACTTAACTTTTATGTGCTTTAATTTCCTTAAATCCATCTGTAATAGAAGGATGAAAATGATACCTACTCCAAGTTCTGTTAAAATAATGAGCACATGCACAGTGAATAGTGCCTGGCACAGGGGCTGTACTCAGTACATGGCAGTATTAAGTAATAACAGTGATACTCCTTACAGCCCTCTGAAGGTTGCAGCTGCAGGCTGAGTCTGGCGGAAGCAGCATGGAATATCAAGTTGCTAAAGGAAGTTGTTTAGCAGCTTTCATGGGCCAACCCCTCCCCTTCCCTGAGCTTGAGGAAATTGTGTTACTGTTGTGTCTTTATAAAACTCAGAATTGTTCTCTGACATTGTAGCTATCTCACCTCACCTCTCCCAGTTTATAAAGCTGCAGTGGCCTTGGCTGAACCTCTGCCCACCCCCACAACCACAAAGACACTCTCTGGGGGCAGGATTCATTTGGTCACTCCTTTCAGCTTCTCTGGCCCTGAAATTATATTTCAAGTGAATTTGGGGACAAAAATTAAAAAACACCCCAAAAACCCAGGTACCAAATGTGTTTTCTCCATCTGTGACTTAATGTCTCAGAAAACTGAGCCTCCATATGATGTGGCCATGAGGCCAAACGTTAATTCACATTTCCTGATGGCCCACATTGCTAATAATTCACATTTGCATCCCACTGCTGCAAGATTGCCCTGTACCAAGCCCTTTCAAAACCTCTGTCACCAACTTGGGTGAGAAATGTGTTGAAGAACATTATAATACAGTGGAAGCAACTTGAGAGCCATGTGCAGCTGTGAAGGCTGGGTGTATAGTAGATATGAGATAACAAGTCTACTCCAGTGCTTCTGGGATATCAGTGTGCCTCTAAATCACCTGGAGAACTCTTTAAAACATAATATCCTGTGGCGGGGCGAGGTGGCTCATGCCTGTAATCCCAGCACTTTGGGAGGCTGAGGATGACAGATCACCTGAAGTCAGGAGATCGAGACTATCCTGGCCAACATGGTGAAACCCCGTCTCTACTAAAAATACAAAAATTAGCTGGGGTTGGTGGTGCACACCTGTGGTCCCAGCTACTTAAGAGGCTGAGGCAGGAGAATCGCTTGAACCCAGGAGGTGGAGGTTGCAGTGAGCTGAGATCTTGCCACTGTACTTCAGCCTGGAGACAGAGTGAGACTCCATCTCAAAGAAAAAAACCACATAGTATCCTGGGTCTCACCCCAGAGTCGGAGATTCAGTAGATCTGGGATGGAGCCTGAGAAGTTGCATTTATAATAAGTTCCTAGGGAAATGGGGAGGATGTTGCTAGGGGAGCACATTTTGAGAACCACTCATTTATACAAACTCAGAGGATTCTCCAGCTTCTCGCCATCCACCCAAAGTCACTGGTTTCCTGTTACTCTTTAATTCTTTTGTGCGGTAGAGCAGCACAGCAAATAATGCTGCCATTAGGAGAGAAGGCTGTAGGGCTAGACTACCTGGGTTTGAATCTTGGCCTCATTTTACAAGGTGTGTGATCCTGGCCAAATTATTGGCCTCGCTGTACCCCATATTCCTCACAAAAACACATATTGACATTTTCTGACTGCTTACTATGTACTAGGTGTAGTTTCAATGTATTTACTATTAGTTTGTTGATTCCTATAAGACTAGGAGGTAGGTGCTATTATCCCCAATTTGCAGATGAAGGAATTGCGGCAAATCGAGGGATAATAATAGTAAACACTTTACTAGATTATTGTGTAGATTAAATGAAATAATCTATACTAAATTTTAGTTTGAGCTTATAAGAATGTTATTTATGCTTTCTATGGAAGCAAAGATTGGAAGGTCCTTTCTTTTCAAAACTTTAAGAATTTTTTAAAGAGGATGAACCATCGTGTTTCCATCTGAGTCCTATGGAAAGGATCTAGCAATCACATCTCATATCCTGTCCCCTATGTAGGTCCTCCCGCAAGAGAAGGGTTTCTCCCTTGCAGACTTTCTGTCTCCAGAGAACTGCCATGGTTCTAAGGGCCCCAGGGCATGTGTGGGTGGAGCAGTGGGAATGGGTGAGGCCTCCAGGAGGAAGTCTGCATGAAAGCAATGGTGTGTGTGTGCCTGGTTAAGCAGGGAGTCCTGTATGAGAACTGACAGGGGCAGCTCACAAGAATGCAGGCAGTTTGCAAGCTCACTAAACCAAAAGAGGAAAGAGGGAGTGGGGAGAAAATGCCCGGAGCCCCAGAGCTGTGCCAGCACATTCCAGCAGAGTCGACACTTGCTGATGGCCTTTGTTTTTCCACCAGAGCTCGTGAGTAGGGGACAGATACTAGGCCATTGCTTTTCCTGACCTTGACACATTTTAAGCTTTCTTTTCCAGATCAGGACAGAAGGCTTTCTGAAGTAAACCTAGGTTGAATGTGAATACTAATTGGTATTTAATTACCATCGTTAAATACCATCAAAAGAGTTTATAAACACTGATTATTAAACCTTTAGAACTTTCTAGCTATAAGTAAAACGTTCTGATATGCAAGGAATCATCATTCATTTCTAACCAGTTATGCTGGCTGCTGAACCTCCTGTCTGTTCCTACACCTGCCATGCCTTTAGATCAACAATCATCGCTGCCCTTGCGATGTCACCTCCCCCAGATGGTTCCTTGATTCCCTTTCCCAACCTTACCTCTCACCAGGGCTGAATTAGGTGCTGATCCTAGATGCTCTCATAGCCTCCATTCTTACCATATTATTTCACGATGGCTTGTTAAGTTGTCTGCTTCCTCCATTCAACAAGAAGTTATAAACTTCTTATTCATTTGATTTCCCAGTGCCAAGCACAGTGACAGAGAGACAATAAGCAACCGCTAAATCTCCACTGATCACTATTTTATGCATACTGCTCTCCACCCAGCCTTTGCTATTCTGCTAAATTCTGTGGGCCCTCCATTCCTCAGACTTGATTCCTGCACTCACCGGGAAGAGTAAAAGGCAGAAAACTGCGAGGCATTCTGCTTAGTTAGTGGTCAATGTTGGTGTGAGACATGTTCCAGCTTAAACTGGGGGTGAATGGATTGAGTGAAGAAACAGGAGGTGCCTGCCCAGTGCGAATTGGTCCAGAGTGATGGATGGATGAGAGCTGTGTCTAAGCAGAGACAGAGGAGCAGAGGCTGCCTCAATAATCCCCTTGATGCCTTTCTAGATACCTAGTTCCTCCCATGGTAACAATTCTGATGAGAGAGCAGATACTCTGAAAGACCAGCTTTCCAGCACGTCTTTACCATGCTGATGAGGGCATTATCAGTGCCTTAGGCTGACGAAGCCCGGTGTTATAGGACTTGTCACCTACAATGGGTGAGTTATATTCTGGCCTAAATCTGAGCCTTAAAGATGTGGCTTAGATTCCGCTGGCATTACCCACTTTTCAGTCCTCATCATTGCAGACTTTTCTTCTCTCATCAGTTATATCTTTGTCATAAGGTCCCAGATTATAACCTTGGTCATAAGAGGACCAGGAAAAAGTATTTGGGTGCAACTTGTTAATAAAAAAAAAAAAACTATGAAAATATTTTAAAGGGGTTTATTCTGAGTCAATATGAGTGGTCATTGCCCAGGGAGAAACACAAACCCAAGAAGCCTTGAGTAAGTGGTCCCGAGGCAGTCGGATTATATTTTGGTTTTATATCTTTCAGGGAGGCAGGAGTTACAGGCAAAGACATACATCAATACGTGGAACAGTTACATTAGTTCCACCTGGAAAGGCAGGATATCTTGACGTGGGAAGGAGGGATGCTTATAGGTTACAGGTGAATTTAGATATGCTTTAATATATAATTGGTTAAAGGAGTAAGGCTCCATCTACAACTTGAAGTCAATGTAGCCAGATTGATAGTCTGCAGGCATCACTTAACCCTTGTCTTCTATAATCTTAGTCTTGCATATCCTTTGGTATCTTATTGCCAGTTTGTTAGTCTTTGATCTCTGTTGTAACAGTGATGCTGGTCAGTTATGCCTAAACCCCAGAAGGGATGTGGTATAACAAGGTATGTACAACCTTTCTTGCTGTCATGGCCAGGAACTAAGTTTTTAAGGTTTCTCTGGGGTCCCTATGGCCAAGAGAGGGTTCAGTTGGTGGGGAACTTAGGATTTTAAGTATACAGACTGGACGGATACCTCAAAGGGCATCTATTAATAGATCAGTAGGGTCCCTTTATGGTAGGAGACAGGCAGTGGAAATAATGTTCAAGGATTGGGAAGGTCTATTAGTTTGCCCTAGGTAGGATACTGTTTGGGCTCAGAAAACAATACCCCAGAATGAAGGGCTCAGAAACAGCCTCAGAAGCAAAAGGTTTTCTTTGACCTGCTGCTGCTCTCTCGTCTCCTAGCCCCATTCTTCCCTGAGACTAATCATAGAAACCAGAATCCCTCTTCACCACGATAGGTCAGAGAAACTAGAACCTCTTTTTTATAAATCTAGCCACAAAAACTAAAAATATTACTCTTAACTTTCCCTCTGTCTTTCTGTGTAAAAATTGTCCATAAAGAAATTATCTGACTTACCTTATTTGGCTGTAGGTCATAAGACCCCCGATTGCAGAGGGCTCTGCCTCAAACCCAGAAGGAAGGAGTACATGCTCAGAGGCTAAGAAGAATCTAGGCAGAAAGGCCTTGCTGGTTTTCCCCACTCAATCTACTAGCATTTGATTATACTCATTTTGTCCAGTCATATTTCTACATAGCTCTCCATACTTTGTTTCACCTAAGCATAAAAATGAACCATTTCCCCTTTATCTTTGTGTCTTCATTCTGAAGGCTCCCGAGTACATATGCTAAATAAATTTGCCTGTCTTTTCTCCAATCAATCTGCCTTTTGTGAGCTGATTTTTTAGTGAATCTCTGGTCCCTACAGTACCTAGGCATGCACCTGGTAAAGAGGACCGCATGATTTTAGTGCTGTCCTTAGTGACTGCTGTCTGTCTATAGTTCAGCGTGTTTCAGATTCTCCCTTTGTTGCTTTTGTGTGCATGTAACATGAATATAGGCTTCTTGAGGACAGGACACATATTCTGGTGCTTCCTTTGCATTTTAGCACAGTTATAGAAACTTGGGATGAAAGGAGGAGAGACAATGCTTATTGAAATAATATAAAAATCAAGAAAGATATTGGGAGCAGAGCTTCAGTTCCATCTATTGCCTTTCCAATCTAAGACTAAATTTAGTGCTCTGATTTTATTGACTTTATAAACTTCTAAATGAAAGCCTGTGCAAAACCTCTATGATACAGAAATAGACACAACAATAACATGAGTTGTAATCTATTATGAAAGCTCGTAAAATTTTCCTGAGGATGCTAGAAAGCTCAGGTATCCATCATCAGGGAGAATCCCCTCTTACTCCCATGTTCCAAACCCTCTAAGCCTGCAAATTAAGCAAGACCAGAGCTACATCCTTATTTGAAATAAAATTAGGCTCTACCCAAGCATCACCCTTCAGTGAGCAATGGAGGCCAGATTCAGCAAGACAGCACAAGGGAATCTCATTCCTGGGACAAGTTCTTCTTTTTCCAGAAACACTAAAATTAGCTTTGTTTTTCTCTAGCCCTCCTAGCTGATGTGGCATAGCAAAGTGGGTGATCTTTCTAGCATTCAAGAAGAAATAATTAAAGGAAGATAGATTGGTTATCTTCAAATATTCGAAAATTTTTTGTTATTGGAGGGGAGTGGCTGGCTCTGTACTATTACTATAGGGGAGAAGAGAAGTAGAAGAGTAGAAAGAAGCATACAAAGGCTGATTTCACTTCAGCATAAGAAACAACTTTCTTTTATTTATTTACTTATGTATTTATTTATTTGAGATGGAGTTTTACTCTTGTCACCCAGGCTGGAGTGCAATGGTGCAATCTTGGCTCACGGTAATCTCCACCTCCTGGGTTCAAGCAGTTCTCCTGCCTCAGCCTCCTGGGTAGCTGGGATTACAGGTGCCCACCACCACGGCAGGCTAATTTTTGTATTTTTAGTAGAGATGGAGTTTCGCCATGTTGGCCATGTTGGTCTCGAACTCCTGACCTCAGGTGATTCACATGCCTTAACCTCCCAAAGTACTGGGATTACAGGTGTTAGCCACCATGCCCACTCAAGAAACAACTTTCTGCCAATTCCAGCTGTCTGAAATGCAACAGTTTGCTTTTGGGGGTAATGAGCTTCCTCACACTGAAGGTATTTTCAAAATATTTAATTTACTTTCTTAAATAAGTGATACATACAACATGATGATATTCAAAAGGAACAAAAAGTTATATTATGAAAATTTCACCTCCTTCCCTCACCATTTTCCTAAACATTTCTTTTTCTTCTAAAGAAATTTGGTCAAAGACCAGACAACTCTCTGTGAAGAATATTGTAAATGGTCTTCAGCTTTTGGCATTGGATAAAATGACTTCTGGGGACCTTCCAACTCTTGAATCTCCTTTAAATTTGCAGGCTATCCTTCTTAAGGTTCTAGAACAATACAAATTTACTGTGCAAGGGTTGAGCTGAGGACTTACAACTTGACTGGCAATATTGGGCTAGCACTAGGCAGCCCTTATGGCAACAGGCAGCTTGCAACCTGACACAAGACAAATACCTGAGAGAAAACACATTTAGACCTCTGGGCAAAGCTTTTAGGAATCCTTTTGACAAATTTAGTCCTCCCACCTACCCATTTGAAGTCAAAGACAGGAATAGAACTGCAGGGTGATTGGGAAGCCGGAACAGGAGTTGGGGAAGGAGTTTAGGAAGGATGGGAGGAGTCAGGATAGGGATGGAGTGAATGGAACAGTGATGGTGCTGTCAGGGACTGCTGAAGGCCCTAATAGTGGTGACTGGACAATGGCCTTTCAAAGTGCCCATTGGAAAACCCCACGTGTTCTTCTTGTTCTTCATTCCTGGATGTCTCCAGCCTTCTTTAGATTTCTCAAATCCCTCTAAAGCCTGTTGTCATATTTCCTATAAAGCATGATTTATTCCCCTGACACACAGAGCTACATATAACTGCATAAATGGAGTCTCTTTTCACATATCTTGGAAAATTCAAAGGCATTTTTTACCCTGAAGGTAGTTTCAAGCCTCTGTTTCTGACAGATGAGTTTGGTTGCAACCTTCAAGGGTATCCAGATCTCACAAATCCAGGTGACATCTGTCCTACTTCAGGAGCTTGGCTACTTCCCCAGCACAAATGGAGGAAAGTGAAAAGGAGAAGGGCTTTCAAGTGACTTAAGACTGACCTTCAATAGGAGATACAAGAGGCCATCTTGCATAGCTCTGGGTCAGATTTTAGAGGGAAAACAAATAATAAAATAATTTTATTACCACGATTGTTTCAATGGCCATTATTCATTTTAAAAGCTAAGAAGTCAGTATTATCAAATGTAGATTAGAAAAAAAAATGTCTATTTTCTAGACATATTTTTGTGTCAGCAATAACAAAGTACATGGCA
Organism: Plecturocebus donacophilus; assembly: GCA_004027715.1. Classification (NCBI taxonomy): domain Eukaryota; kingdom Metazoa; phylum Chordata; class Mammalia; order Primates; family Pitheciidae; genus Plecturocebus; species Plecturocebus donacophilus. The sequence goes on from PVKP010005803.1 coordinate 82,738, forward strand.
AGCATAATCAAAATGTCACTAAGGATTTTCTTATCCAAGACAGTCTTGCAAGATATCTCAAGGAACAGAGTGTTACACAGGTCTATGCTTGGAAGCAGTTTGACATGAGTTTTATAAGCATCTCCTCACCTATAAAGCACTTATCAACACTCTGTTCGAGAACCCTGGCCATGGGGATTTCTGGAAGTAGAACTGAGCTGGGGCTGGAGTTGTGAGCATTATCCAAGTCACCTGAGACAACATTGTACCACAGAAACGCCACTTCTACTGAAGACAATAGTGATATCAAAGATAAGAGTAATGTTATGTTACTAAAGTAATATTATGAAGAGCTAACATATTTAAGTACCTACCACAGAAACATTTGCTGGGTACTTGGTGTGTACAGTATGTTCTTATTTTTGACTCAACACTCCTAAGATAAGGAATCATTGCACCCTTGTTTTGCAGATTAAGAAGCTCAGGCTCTGAGAGGTCAAGCTACTTTCCCAAGGCCACACATCCAGCAAGTGAAGGTGCCAAGGCACAAATGTAGACCTCTTGACTTCTCACATGCTGCTAACTCCTATGGTAAACTGTGAGGACCCAACTAGGAGAAAAGAAGAAAACATAGTAGAATGATTTCGTAGGATGAGCTCAGGTAAGAAGAAAGGAGATAATTAGAAAAATTAATAGTAGGAAAAACAAGAGTGGGATCAAGTGACATGTAAAAAGTAGCTTGAGGTGAGTGATGTGGAACTAAATGTGTAAATGGACAAACAGGCTGAGACCTGCCTTTTATTTGATGAGTGGTAGATTAGGTATGAGCCTTAGAGGAACCCTGCTGGCATGGCTGTCATCTCATCCCCCTAGCAAAGCTCCCCACTCCAGGGCAGGGCAGACCTGGAGAAGGACATATGTGTGCTTCAGGTCAACCTGGGCCCCAGGTTCAGTCCTGCAACCTATAACCAGAATCCTGTGTGTCCGGCTCTGAATCTGTCCAGAGTGTATTGTAAAGAGGATGTATTCACTTAAAGGAGTCACACTGGGCTGAAAACATGTATCTCAGAGGAACATATCACAGGATACTCATCCTAAGCATTCATGTATAGGAAATCCTATTAAGTTAGCAGAATGAGAAGTGGAGACACTTTTAACAAAAACTATATGAATGATGTAAATTGTGGGAGAATGGAAATAACAATTACTTGTCTTGGTGAACAATGCTTATTGCAAAACACATGTAAACTAAAAATAAAATCCTAAACTACCCGCCTTCCCCACCAACTGAGCAGTTCCCCTCTTGGTCAAAGGGATACCAGAGAAACCTTACAAACTGGGAGTGCCTAAACTCCAAACTGTTCTGCCTAAAGTCCAAAACGGGGAGAGTATAAGGGAGGGTCTGACGTGCCTTGTTATACTCTCTCCCTTTTTAGGTACAACAACTGACCAGCATTAATGTTAAAATAGATACCATCCGGCTAACAAAACAAACTGGTAATAAGATGTTATATCATAAATAAGACTAAGACCATAGAAGGCAGGGGCTAAGTCATGCTTACAAACAATCTGGCTAAACCTGTCATATTGCGGCTGACTCTGACATAGCATTCATAACTTAATTCCTTTCTATAACTCCAAGCTTTTAGACAAATTTTTGTTCCTTTAATCGCAGATTATAGAATCTCTGAATTCACCTATGACTTGTAAGTCCTTGCTTCAAGATATCTTACCTTTTCGGGCTGAACCAATATATATTTTCCAGGTATCAATGTATGCTTTTACCTGTAACTCCTACTTCCTTGAAATGTATAGAACTAATCTGTAATTTAACCACCTCAGGACCAGACTTCTTGAGTTTGTGTTTTTCCTTGGGCTGTGGTCACTCATATTGGTTTAGAATAAACATTTAAAAAATATTTTACAGAGTTTAGTTTTTCTGCTAACACACAAAAAAATATTCCTGGTGTATCACAAATAAACATTTCAGTACAGTGATTAGGAATAACCTTCTTCGATCTAATCTCCACCATTACAAAGATCTTAAATTGGTAACTGTGACTCGAGCACATTCAAACCTAGATTTGAGTTTTTCCCATGTTAATGCAAACCTCAGCCCTGTTGGAGAGGGTTTCTGCATGCTGAGGTTTCTTTCTTTTTTGCTTACAGGAAGAGATGCAGCACGCAGAGGAGGGGTCTATACATACTTCTTCAATTTTTCACACTAGGTTAGAGGCAGAAAATGATTTCAGCCCTTGACAGTACCCACAGGGCATCACCTATGTGCTTTTCTAAGCATGAAGCTTTATTACAGTGCCGAATTTCTGTTCCCAAGCCAACTGTGAGTATCCCTTCCCTCTGAGGGCTAAATACATTGAAACCACTCAGTATTGACTTGCTTTTGAATATAGAGAGTCAAGCTCTGGTGTACTGGAGTTGATTCCTACTGGTTATGAAAGTGATGAAAGCGATCGTTAACTTTTCCAAAATTTTGTGAGTTGGTTGTTAAGCCATTGGTAGCTTGAAATTGGTCATATCAGAAGATTTACACCACAGAAATTGGTGAATGATACAAATCAAGGCACTTTTTTGTTGAAAATAAAGATAGAAGACCATGAGTTGCCTGCGCACAGTGGCTCATGCCTGTAATCCCAACACTTTGGGAGGCTGATATGGGCAGATCACCTGAGGTCAGGAGTTCGAGACCAGACTGGCCAACATGGTGAAACCCCATGTCTACTAAAAATATAAAAATTAGCCAGATGTGCTTGTGAGTGTCTGTAATCCCAGCTACTTGGGAGGCTGAGGAAAGAGAATTGCTTGAATCCAGGAGGCGGATGTTCCAGTGAGCTGAGATCACGCCATTGCACTCCAGCCTGGGTGACAAGAGTGAAACTGTCTCCAAAAAAAAGATACCATAATTTCTTCATTGAATAAGCCATATACTCACAATTTTTTCAGAAAATTTGTTGAGCATCTACTAAGTGACAGATTATATAGTAGATATAAGAGCTACAGAGGTATATACGATCCTTAGACTCTTTGAACTTTAGACTAGAAGAGACTTCATCAACTTTGAAATGTTCCCTGACCATTCTTTTGCCTACTGCTGAGAAATGTGAATGTGAATAGCTTTGAGGTTATTCCCACTTGAAACTGAAATATTCTGAAGTCTCTCCCACTTGCCATGATCAAATATCCCAAGAAATGTGTTTCAGATGTTTATACCCAATTAATCTCAAAGCAAAATCTTTAGAAATGGCAGAAGAAAATGATGAAAGAGTCCCTAACTCTTCAGACATCTTATTTCCTTCCTAATTCTTATTCTGTTTTTTTTTTTTGGAGGCGGGCGGTTCATGCCAAAGAAAGGAACATAGGGTAATACCCTTGGGTAATTTAGAACATTTGCTTTTGCTTGTGCTTTTCAGATGACTGAGAACCAGTTCACAGGCAATACATGAATGTTATTTATCACAGGTTCATGCCACTTATCATTGTTCAATATATGATTTTCTCTTAAGCTTGCCCCCTCTCCATTTTAATTCCATAGCTCTGTGTCCAGAATAAAAAATGTCAAAGGGAGAAAGAGATTGACTTGGGTTATATGACCCTAGAACCCCTGTTGGCTGGAACTAGAATCTGACCTCCCTGTTCTGCCGCTGACCTGCTGAATGACCTTGAGCTATCACTTTCAGAATCAATGTGGATGGGATGGTATTTACACTAACAAGGGTATTTAAAGAATTAACTGAAGCCCACTATCATTCTTAGAAAACGTAAAGGCAATTGGGTATTATGAATCCAGTGCCAAGCTAGTTCAAATAGACAGGCTTCTCATTGTCCAGATTATGGAAAGCCCTGGATCTCTTACCTCTAAGAACCATAATCAGCTTAAAAGGATCTGAAATGGTGAATGCTCAGAATTTCCTGTTGAGGATCAAAGTTGGTTCTGTGGTTGCTTGCAGGAAGTAAAGCAGGATTAGGTAACAGCATCAAAGACCTGAGTCACTGGAGACTGTGACTCCTGACATGCTCTTAAGCAGAACTTGAAACTGAAAAAAAAAAAAAAAAAAAGGAATCCCAGGCTTCAAATGTAAGGAAGCAAGAGTGAGTTGAGAAGTGAGGAAATTGCAGATTTTCTGATTTTCTGTATTTCTTTTTCTTTTGGGTTTTAATTCTTCCTTTGCTGATCCTTATAGGATAATTTTAAAACCTCATCTTTAAGTCTCCTCATTTTTAAGACTTCTTTTTAAAATTTAGCCATTTTTAAAATTCCAAGCATTTTTTAGAGTACCTGCTCTGTTAAACAGGCTGGGGATACATT